>JAGGCA010004074.1:16470-26585 GCA_022876805.1 Osperalycus tenerphagus | reverse complement strand
GAAAAATGTGAACCCTGTTTGAGGCTCATTTTTTTGGTTAGGACTGTAGAAGCAAACCGCAAACCTCCGTCACCTGCAATGCTATCAGTCATATTTACAATACTTACAAATAGTATTAAGACGGCTGATCTACAATACCAACAATATTAAAGCGAATACATACAACACAGATATGTTTGGAACGATGCGTGAAAGAGATAGAATTTAAACGAGTTCTCCAGATTGTAGTATGGTGGTGATGATGCGTGTCTTCAACAGAGCCTGGATAACTAATCGATACATCAATACGCAATATTTGTAGTCATAAAGTGAGTTCGAAGTTGTCCAAATTTGCAACGATGCTGAATGAACTCGTTCCTACGTCAGCGTCATGCTCGACGTAAGCCTGCGTGCAGAAGTTCTTCGCAGCCGGCAGTCACCACACAGAACACTTTTTTACTGGATTCATCCGACTGCCAATCGGACAGTTGTAAGCTTTCGCAAAATTGACCGAATTCGATAGCGGCCCAAGTACTCTGCAATCAAGAAAGAGAAGTGACCATTGTTGGCAAGTGCCATGTCTACAACGACGACATATGTAATCACATATGTAATCTCAGCACCGAATACTGCGGAACTCGCTATGTATAAGGAAATCCATTAAAATTTAATTTGCCTGATAGGCGCTGGACTGTGAACAGCAGACTGAATCTTATTCCTCGCATCCTCTGGTCTCATGGATCCGCACCAGATTTGTGCGAAATTCATAAAGAACAGCTGATCATGTGTCATGTTGATTCCTGGTAAGACAGACAAAAAGTGCTTAAGGCACTACTTGACACAAGTCCTGGTACCTGGTAAGCTCGGTTCGGAGGATCCGTGCTTGACCTCCCACTTTTTGAATGCCTAAAAGACTCGACACGATAAGTAATTGATGTTAATGTCTTCGTCGCCCTGTCACATACTCTGTACGCCTGCTTGAGTCCTCCATTGTCGGCAATGTTCTCGCCCTGTGTCATTCTCCCGTTCACGTTCAGACCAACATCTTCATTTTAAGACAACATATCAGAGAATGGCCAACGGTGCGAGCCACTTACCTTCGAGCACATAACTCGAATACTGGTCGATCATGCATTGCGCCCGTTCTCGGAAGCGTTCGATTGTCTCGTTGTTCCACCACTGCTTCAGATTTCCCTGATTTCGATTTCAACATTAAGACATCAATTACTTGGGTTGCACTTGGTGTAACTGGCACATTGACGACCACCGACCACAAACCTCCTTATCGAATTGGCGCCCTTTGTCGTCGAATCCGTGAGTTATCTCGTGACCTAACATACATATTTAAATTGATACATCCAACGGACAACGCAGCAATTACCGATCACAACACCAATTCCACCGTAATTGAGCGACCTACGCAACAGCATTGCCAGCGAATTAGATTTGATACAGTCGGGTAGTGATGCAAAAACGAGCTCGAGCACGCTCGAGCTCGCTCCAAACTGCTCGGGCCTTGAAGTAGAGCGCGCGTGGACGCGAGCATTTTGCATCACTACATTCAGGAAGGCAATCGACTTACTTGGGAAAATGGGCGCTATAAAATATGGGCTGCAGAATTCCGGCTGGAAACAGAATATCGTTCTTGTTTGGATTGTAGAACGCATTTACCTGACAATATCATAAATATCATCAAGACAATGTCCAAGTAAATTAATTAAAAACAAAACTTTTCTCACCACAACGGGCTCTTGTGTCCAACGACTCTTGTCGACGGGCTGATGAAGTTGACGAAGATTCTTGATAGAATCGAACCTCAACATGCTCATCACATTCTTTAGGAACTGATTTTCGTGAACATGAAGCTGCAGGGAAACAGAAATTAATACAGAGAGTAGCTTCCCAATAGACGTGGTCACCAACCAGTTCATACTCCTTGGACAGTTCGACGGGGTTAGTCAACAGATGAGGATAACCAATTCTTTCGTTCATGGCATTCGCTTTCTGCCTGGCCACAATGCGAGTTTCGTCGTCCATCCACTCCTGTCAGAAAGACATCAGGCAAGAATGAAGTTCAAACGTGCGAAATTTCCTGTTCACCTAATTTTAATCAGCTTTGCTTATTTTTCATGCCTTCGTTGCTCTGAAAAGACGAAAAGTACAGAGTCTCGTTTGCAAAGGTTTCGACAGAGTCACCAATATTGTCATCATTAACCACGTCAACAGCTCTTACATAGATATGTCAAGCTTTGCGCAAAAGGATCAAAACAACAAACTCTTTTAACTACAGTTTTCACCTCCCTATGTCGGGCACCATCGGGGGTAGACTACTAAGCCCGACTTATAGAATATGCTGCCAATGTAATAACCCTGTTTGGGACCGACTTTAGGCGCCCAACATAAGGAGGTATCCGAGTTAGGGAGGTGCCCGACTTAGGAGGTTTTACTGTATTTCAATTTTCGCTGCAGCGCGAGTTTAAAAACGATTAATTAGTACAATGTTGAAAATGCAGTTACGGTCAAACTGAACAGCACTTTGTTTGTGTGCATCTATATCTGAAAATACTCACATTCTCATCGAGTAGTTCATTGAAAGCCTACAAAAGGGTTAAATAGAGATCTGTAGTTAAATAACGCTGTTCACTTGTTCAACATTCATGTTACATCATAAGTTACCTCTCGTATGTTGCGAATCATTTCGAGTGCCTGTTAGTCAGAGATTCCGTCAGGCGTGCGATATTTGCTTGTGGTTACTCTCTTAGCTCACCGTTTCTTTACTTGCCGGATCGAAGTTGTCCCGAATGAAGAGTGCACCGACCGCCATGCCCATCTTCTTGTTGATCAATTCGACGCACTGATTCCAACGAACGCGGTCTGCCGATATTCCAAAGAGCACCTACCGAAATTCGAAATAAATGTTGCGATAGAGATAGAAATATGCCATAGCGGTCAATTCGCGACCTGCAGCGGCCGTGTAATTACTAGTACTAAGTACATACATAATGGCCCGTATTGACCAGTCGACCTTAGGTCGGCTTTCTCCTTAGGTCGACCTATGTTAATGTTAAAACCAAGCTGGCTTAAGGTTGCTCTGAGAAAGCCGACCTAAGGTCGACTGGTGAATACGGGCCATTATGTAATTAAATTTACAAAATTTGTATTGACTCCGAACGAACTCATGTCAAGTTTGGTTATTACCAGAGATGGAAAATTCTGCTTATAGAATTTCGAAATGCTACGCAGTTGTCTGTTCACTATTAAGAACAGACAACTGCGTAGCATTCCGAAATCCTATAAGCAGAATTTACCATCTTTGGTTATTACCTACCTTTCGAAATTCGGCCCTTCGCGCGCCATACTCGCCGTCCAGATATGGGAGCAGGTATTTGACGAACCGCCACACGACGTAATTGTGAATCACTTTTACAGGATAGTTGTCGATAATTTTGCTCATTTCTTGGAAATACGGCAGCGAGTAGACAACGATCTGTTCGTTCTCCTTAATGCCGATCGGCAGGAAAGTACTCAAGTAGAGATGCCAGTTAAACTCGGGAACTGCAGATTGTATCTCGGCCAACGTCATTCGCTTGTATATGGCACCCGTGTCGTGCCGATCTGCTTCTGGCATCGAGATCTGGAGTCAGACACGACGAATGAGAACATTGAGAAACAACATTTCAAATATTACAAGTGACGGTCAGGCAAAATGTGCGTCGTAAATTAAATGTGACGAAAACATTTTGACATAAGACGAGGCCAGTAAGTGAGTTATTGGCACTGACGCAATACCATATTCAAAATCGAAGCTCTCCTCATAACAGATTCAATTTTGACACTGTTCAGACGCTCGCGATATGTGTGTGCTCACATTTGCAATCGCGATCTCGAATTGCAGCACTTTTGCCATCTCCTCTCGGGCATAGTCCTGTTCGGCGCCCAGGAGTATCGCGATTTGGACCATTAGCTTGAGGTATGCTTCACGTTCTGCCACAGAGTTGTCCTGTGAGAAAAGAGAGAGGCGTGACTTCCGAGGAATGTATCCAACTCCACGCAAGATGCTTACCGCAAGAAAATATTCACGCGATGGCAAACCGAGCGATGTTTGATCGAGCTGTCAGCGAATCCATCAAATCAACGCTAATTACCTAACTGACGACATTAAATTAGTCTGCACTTGCCATGATTGTGTTGCAAGTTGAATTTTTGTCATCTGGTCCGACCCACTGTTCGACAATGATGCCCTGATTGAATTCACCTCGCACTCGACCTAACAGCATTTCCAGTTTCCAGTGGCTCGTCTCTGTCCAAGTCTTTTCGGTCACAGGCCAGCCACCAAGTTCCTTGATAGCTGCTCTCAGAGGCCTGTCTCCAATTTCTTGGATCATCTCCACGTTCATGCACGATTTGTAAAAAGTTTTCGCTTTAATGGTAGCGCTGTTGTCATGAAGCCTTCGATAGTCTGCAGGCTGGTCTAACAAATCTGATACAATGTCAGCCAGTAAGGTGTCAGGAAAAAAACAGTTATATGCACAGTATAGTAAAAGAACGGCTTTGTTGCTGTTTGTCGTATTCACCTTTCAGAACTACTTGCAACTCGTCAGCTAGAACTTCGAATGTGCTAATAGCTGATCGATCTTCAGGTATGATATGCTTGCGGTTCCATCTTCCAAGCGTTACGTTAGATAATTAGGGGTAGCGTTAGTGGATCAATGGCCAAACCCATCAACTGATTCTTTTGAGTAGTTACTTACGAACCGCAGGCGTACGTGAAGAAGTCATGGCAAGGATCAACCGTCAAATCCATCGCGTTCAGCAACGATGCGGCTGCAAATGATCGAAGATGAAGCCGATTTGCAAATTTTGCATCTTGTGCAGCAATATACAGATTTGTGTATATGCACGTGTGTACACACAGTGTACGTGTCGTCGCTATCTGTCACTCTGAACTCATTACCTGTCTTTACGCATTCAGCTGTCATGCAGACCGGTCTTTCTTGTGTTCCATCTCTAGCGGTAGTACCTGAAAGCAAACACCAAAATTGAAGCTGGCAAACTTTCTATTAGAAATGTGAATATGTTTTGCGAAAATAAACTGCCAAGTCTGAGAGAAATGCAAAAATGTGCTAAAGTAGGGCCGAAATTGAAGCTGTCAGTTTGAAATGCATTTGATGCCCTTTACATCGCAGACGAGGATGGCAGCAAACATTGATTCAAACATTGATTTTGTGTCAGACATACCGTTAGGAAATAGGCGAGTAGATAGGAGAAAAGTTAGCAAAAGACACACGATGACGAGCGAAAGGAACTTCTCAAGGGTAGTCCGCTTGCGCCATCGGATAGAGCTCAACCTTGTACACGATGTCGACGTAATTTGGATGTGAAAATTTTGACCAATGCTAATTACACGCTCCCTCTGCCTTTCCTCGCAATGAGAAAAACTAACCATTACAAAACTATGTATTAATTAAATTAGTGAGCAAATCTAGCAACAATCGACTCACCGATGACCGGTTGAGAGAGTGGGCTGCGATAATGTCAGTTGATTTGCACATTTGATGACCTCCTCGCCACACGAAAGGCGCGTCATCGGCAGATACGTCGATGAAGGAGAAGAGGCTAAGTGGACTGACGATGAGAGTGCATTTTCGCGGATGTAAATCGCAGGAGGCGCAGGTGGTGCAGGTGGTGCAGGTGGCCGCGATGGTCGTCGTCCCGACGAAGGCAATATTTGCACGGATGCCGATCGCACGTTGTTGGGAACGGGCGATGTGCTCGACGAGGCACCTGAAATGAAGCCGATACATTTCGTTAGTGAGTGACAGTTGTGCACGTGTCAAGTACAATTCGGCACGAGAATCTCAATTTGGCAGAATAAAAAATTTTACATCAAAATCAGACATCAATTTACATGACACAAGGGCATATAATGAATACATAAACATGCTAAATTGGTATCGAGTAAATTTTACCGTTCCGATGTGAAGTGCTGCTACTATTATTCAAGTTGTTCTTGTAATTATTATTGGTCTTACATATATACTGATAGGAATTTGTGTCGAGAGTCAACGAGTTCGCCTTGGCTCTGGTGGGTGGCTGGGTGCGCAACTGATTCAGGTCTTTCGCTGAAGAGTACTGCGAATCATAATCCGATGCCAGGCCGTTAATCGATGACACACAGTTAGGGATACCAGATGTCGAGTTGGGCCGCTTAATCGTGATTACAGGATGCGAGTTCGGTGACAAGTCGTTGAGAACATTTTTGAAGACCGTCGTGTCGCCGTGAGATGTGCCGTTCTCAAACGATGGACAAAAATCTTCGATGTTGACTCGAGGGTGCCCGCTCATCGCTGTCGCTTGTCCACGGCTATACATATACAAGGTTGGAGTACCAATTACAGGAGCGAGTTATGCAAAGGTTGCAAAAATTTCAGTTAAAAATAAAAATTCAGGCGCCAACACCAGAAATTTTAATGCAGGCGCTGACACCGATGTGGGGATGGATCCTGGGACGGTCCCATATGGGACCATAAGAATTCATTTTTCGTCTGTAATTCCTGAACCACAGCATCGATTGACTCGATTAACGAACTCGACTTTACTCTTGGCGAGTTAGACCGTCATGCAAAATATCATCGAAATCGGTGCCGATTTGCGAGAGTTATTGTGCTGTGCTCACAGACAGATAGACTGGTCGATTACATGTCGCGTGTTTTGCCTAAGAGCATAACTCACTAAAAATAACGAGTTCGACTCGACTACAAAGTTTGAGGATTGTTGCCAGTTTGAGGATACAGCTAAGCAAAACAAGTCAGAAATGGGTTTGTAGCAAACCCGGAGCGAAGTCAATGCAAGTCTCTCTTGCCGCTTCACCGCTGCTCTCTGCGCTCATTATTTTTCCCCGATGCGCATATTCTTGTTCCCGTAGGGCATTTTTGCACTCACATATCTCGGGAACCCTTTAACCGATTTGGTCCATCTACGAACTCATCCGAGCCATTGACCCCCTCTAACTAATTGCCAAATTTGTTCCCGATCGGTTTTGATTTACACCCGCAATCGTGTCCACCAACTAACGGACGCACATAGCGATTACATTAACAGAATCGCTCGCAGCGACCTCGCTAAGAATGGAAATAAGAAGTGTAGGGTAATGCTATTTTCAATGCTAGCTTCAAGTTCAACGTTTAGCTGGAGGTTGTAACTTATAAGTATAACTTATAACTACATAGTGCAACTTGTTCGTGCAAACGCACAGAAAAGCGACGAATTCTAATCTCATTCCATTTGATTATTGAAACTCGTCAAGCTTCTAGCTTCTCGCAAATTGCTATAAGAAAACATACTTTTTCTAAAGCAGTGACAAGATTAATGAGCATGAGTATTAACTCAGTTTCTTTGCTGTCATCTTCTAATGATGCGCATCTTTGCAAACGAAGCGGCAAGTCGGAGCACAAAAGTGAAACTCTCCCAAAACAACTCACTGCGCCGAAGATCAAAGAAATACCGACTGCATATAGCCGAATTATTCAAAGATAGAGTGCTCATGTCACGTGTGCTACGTAATTCGGTACGTGAGCGAGAAGATAATCTCCGAACCAAGTGGGCAATTAGTCCTTCCGCATAGGTAAGATTTACATATAAGTACATGGACTAAACTAGCCAAAAGAGTTGACTGACGCTCAGATGAGGATGAACAGCAGTCAACGGCAACGCGAATCACACAGTTGTGACACAGCACCGAAGCACCAGTCGAGGATTGCTAAATGGGAGAGCTCTCACAAGGGACGATTCACGAGGTCTAAGTCACCGATTTTCGTCTAAATTTACAGAAAGATGTCTTTAGATCTGCACATTGAGAAAATTAAGGAAATTTTTGAGGAATCGCATTTTTGAAAAATTTTAACATTAAAACTTAAATCTCTATAGGCATTCCATTATAAATAATTCCTTCGATGTCTCGAATTGCTCGGTGAGCAATATTCGATATCGGATATTCTGAATCTTCGATATACATCTCGATGCATTGATGAACTCATTACACGCCCGAACAAATTAATCAATGCATCGAATATTTTCTCAATGTGCAGATTTAAAGACATCTTTCTGTAAATTTAGGCGAAAATCGGTGATTTACACCTCGTTCACCTCCCTTATCAGCAAATTTGATTGAGAATGAAAACCTGTTAATAGTGAATTCCTGCTGATGTATTTCGACACACATCAATACAGGTTGCTGCGCGATGGCCCGTGAGCGAGTTATGACTTATGAGTCGCATTACTTCTGAAACGGCCTATTTATTTACTAATGGAACATTGCGTTAAATCATCCGAATAATTAATCGATCATTTCGCTAATCGGAGCAGCATCAGCTCCTAAATAAGAACATTTACAGCGGGGTCGCACACATGAAATGGCGATTTGTTTGGCTTTTCGCTTCTGTATAAATAGGTACCAAGCGAAAAACGAAGTATCAAGTATCAAGTTACCTGCATTCACGGCTCTCTTGGAACTTTTTCTCGAGCTTCTCTCGTCACGCAAGCATTCTGATTGTTGCTGTCAGTTTTCGTTGGACATTGCAATATGTTTCAATAACGACGTGCATCAACGTTGACGTACACTGAGAAGGCGCTTATCGTTGGTGCACGTTCGCTGTACATACATAAATATGTACACGTAAATGTGTTGCTGTTCCAACTGCAATTTATTGTTGACGCGGATATGTTCAGACTTTTATGTATTACTCGCTTTGTTTTCTTTGAGGCCCAAAATAATTGAATTCCATTATCCTGTTCTCCAAATGTTTTCGTGTTCGCTCTTTCTTTTATGTTTCGATATGAAACAGAACGAAGATGAGAATGCATTTTTCAAGTTAACTTGGGAATATAGGCAATGATGCATGTACGTCGATCACGAGTAGTATGCATAGAATGCATGCTGAAGGGAAAGGCAGAAATTCGTAAGGAATCGCTAAATAGTCATTACTATAATGACTCTTTGGTAACGTGATCAACTTCACCTTGTTGGCGTTGTGCAAACAGAGATGCAATGCGATGCACTCTAACGTAAGTAGTGCAACGAGCGCTGCACTCTTGATTCATTACATGTGCCATACTTCCGGTTGGCCAAACTTTCGTTGGAGTTTTCTTTCAAGTCCCTTAATTCATCATGCAGTTTTTGCTTACACGCAATTTTCTCAATGTATTGGCACAATGACAGGACGATATCGGCAGAGAAATATTAGTGCAGCGAGGAGTTGTAAATATTTAAACTTTTGCTAATTGCGCGCATAATGAATCCAAACAGTTGTCGTCTGGCAACTCAATGAAGAATCGCGTTTATAACTGATACTTATAAGCTTTTAGTGGAGGCCTTTGCGATTTAAGAGAAACAGCAGAAGGAAGTGCAAATACTGTGGTATCTAAAGTGGTATCTAAAGTCATCGCAAACATTCTAACGTATCGTTTAGCTCAATGCAAACACGGCAGAGTGGTAGCAATGTCGCGCTAATTCTGTAAAACCGATCGACAGTCGAACGCATCAGATTGAACTTCATGCACCAAGTTCATGCACAAGTCAAATCACTACACTTACATTCTCTTCGCTTTGTTTCAATCTTGTATGCACGATCTTGTATACGATAACCAGTCGAACGCCCGAAAGGACTCTAATGTGCAATGCGCGTTGGAACACAGCGAAAATCTGCTCTGTTAGTGCAGATGCCGCAAAGTTTGTGCATATGTGCACACAAGTATCTCTTAAGTATCTCTTCCATCTCTCACTCTCTCGGAAACCAATAAAAGCGATCTTAACGAATTGACGAATTGTGAATTTTCACTTACTTGCTTGCAATTCTGGCGTGCAATTCACTGCCACGGAAACTCAGAAGAGCGATCTCGGCGCCGAGGACGCGATTCTTGATGGAAGTGATAAAATGAGCCTCGTCGATTACATTTGTAGAACAACAATCGAAAGTGTGCAGTGCGAAATTGCGGACGAGCGTTATCACTCTGTCGATCTTGTCACAGACACGAAATGATGGCAATCGATATACACAGATATACACAATGATCGCAGAGCTGGAAACATTAACAGATAGCTGTTTGCACTCTCACTCGGAACGCAATTGGCCCAACGC
>JAGGCA010004074.1:926-11952 GCA_022876805.1 Osperalycus tenerphagus | reverse complement strand
ATGGTCGAATGGTCGAATGGTCGAATAGTCTTCAGCATCGAACACGATCCAGAAGACGAATGGATAAAATCCTGCTGCAATCCAGGCGAACGGAGAAGGGTAGAAATAAGACTGAGATGTTACATGGTGGATGACGACAAGATCGCGACCCTGGTCAAGGTGCCGATCGCGACCTCACGCTGGCTGACTTGAAGAACTCTCTCTCACTGCCCAATCCGAGAGCCAACTACAAGTTCTTCTTCAAGTCCAGGGACGATGATTTCGGCGTCGTCAAGGAGGAGGTCGTCGACGATGGTGCCAAACCGCTCATCTTGATGAGTGAGAACGTTTGACCGGATTATCGGCGCTCATCGTCAGACAAATATAATGATAGAAATCTGTACTACGTATTGAAACAAGTTGCAAGTTGCAATGTGTGAATGAGCAAGACCAGTTTGGAGTACTGACACATCACCATTGAACTTGAAACCAATTACGAGGGAGGCAGGCAGTTTATTGTTTGTTTATCTGGCTGGTAAAAAACTATCTGTCACGAGAAAAAGTTTTGGTCAACATTCGATTTTTGACTAAATATAACAGATGCACAAATACACTGAACACGAAGCGCCATTTCGACAGCTAAATCGAGTTCGAAGAGAACATTTCAATTTGTGTCTGTTTTGCTTTGCACGCTTAATGAAGTTTCCAGAAATGGTTGTTAGCTGATGACGAACGACTCGTCTTCGTTGTTGATGTTGGAATGTTCGTGCCACACGACCATTCTTGAGTCCAATTGGCGCCTCATCACGCGTAACGCTCTACAGTATTTTAATGTTTATCTCGTCTGGGTTTTCACGCAAATCACACTCTCAAACTCGACACCATCAACTGCCGTCTAAACATCGAATCGAATCGAACATCGCTGATATGGTACGCGTGAGCGAATGTCTAACTTTGGAAGAAAAAAAAAACAATTGCAACAGAATAATTACTGGACATTAAATTGATGTATCCCAATTACTCAACTTTTGTGAAATGAGACGTTCATGTCCTAATGGTAGTATAGTGGACATCATGCAGGATTTGCATTGCAAAAAGGCAGTTGACAGTTGACAAATAGATGGCTATTTGATGGTGACACAGAACATTGTGTCGGTTTGCCATCGTCCTCATGCCTGATCGTCCACGACGGCCGAGCTTCGTTTCGAGTTGCGCGCCATGCATTTTGCGTCGTTATCGCGCCGCCGCTGCAAGGCGGAGTGATATTCATCTGGATCTCTTTCACGATCAACGATGGCAAAGGACGACGAGACGAAGATATGTTACATGGTCGATGACGACGAGATCGCGACCCTGGTCAAGGTGCCGATCGCGACCTCACGGATCACGCTGGCCGACTTGAAGAACGCTCTCTCACTGCCCAATCCGAGAGCCAACTACAAGTTCTTCTTCAAGTCCAGGGACGACGATTTCGGCATCGTCAAGGAGGAGATCGTCGACGATGATGCCAAGCTGCCAATCTTCATGGGCAGGGTGGTTGCCTGGGTGAGTGATGACTGATAAGTGACGAGTGACGACCATCCGTAACCGAATTATTTGTCTCCTGTTCACAGTTGGTCACCACTGAAGGAAGCACCATGTCGGACAGCAACTCTCAGCGCCGAGACCATCACCACCATCACCATGAGCACAACGCTCACCCTCATTCGTACCCACACCACAGTCACGTCCACCATTACGGCACTTGCGACTCAGCATCGTCCATGATGACGTCCGACATGGACTCGACCAGCTTCCTGGACTCGGACTCAGACTCGGACGATACAAGTAGAATCTCGACGACGACCGACGAGACGTCCGTGTCGCGCATTCATCAGTCGCGTCATCGTCGACGGAGACGCAGACATCGTATGCCGGTCATGTCGCGCACATCGTCCATCTCGTCCATCACCGACAGCACTATGAGTCTGAACATCATTACAGTCACGCTCAATCTGGACACGGTAAACTTTCTGGGCATTTCGATCGTGGGCCAGTCGAACGACGGCAGTGATGGAGGCATCTATGTGGGCTCCATAATGAAGGGAGGCGCGGTGGCGCTCGACGGCCGCATCGAGCCGGGCGACATGATCTTGCAAGTGAATGACACCAATTTCGAGAATATGTCTAACGACGATGCGGTGCGCGTGTTGCGCGAAGCTGTTCAGAAGCCAGGGCCCATCAAGTTGGTGGTAGCTAAATGTTGGAATCCTCATCCAAAGGGTTACTTCACGATCCCGCGAGCCGAACCTGTGAGACCGATCGATCCTGGTGCATGGGTGGCGCACACGGAAGCAGCGCGTGCCAAGTACCCGCCGTTGAGGCCACCGTCCGTCTCTACCCTGACATCAACGTCGTCGTCGATAACGAGCTCAATACCAGAATCGGAACGAGCGCAATTAACCACGTTCGATACTCCGTTCGCTTTAAGCGTCGACATGGACATGATGACAATCGCGAAAGCGATGACCGCGCCTGATTCAGGTCTCGACGTCAAAGATCGCATGTGGTTGAAGATCACCATCCCGAACGCGTTTCTCGGCTCGGACGTGGTCGACTGGTTGTACTCGCACGTGCAAGGTTTTCAGGATCGTCGCGAAGCTCGCAAATATGCAACGCAAATGCTCAAAATGGGTTACATCAAGCACACGGTGAACAAGAACTCATTCTCTGAACAATGCTACTACGTGTTCGGTGACATGATCTTGTTGGGCGGATTATCGGCGCTCAAACTTGATGACAACTTGAGCGAGATGGAACGCGAACGCGACTCGCTGGGTACTCTTCCTCCACCGCCGTCCGGGTCGCCAAACTGGCTTTCTGGTCCTGCTTCTTGCACCGGAACGAGATCTCCCCAGATACCACCGTAAGGGCGGGCATCCTTCATCCGCTTTTGTTTAAACATGGTCGCTGTTGTGCTCGAATCGAGCTCTTGTTGACGCTTATCGTTATCGCAGGTACACGGGAACTTACGTGCCGTCATATTTGCCGCAATGGGGGTGTGGCGATGGTGCGATGGACGGGAACAGTTATAACGTATTCGGTGTTGGAAATGCAGAACGCAATGACGGAAGTGTTCATAGTGGATCGGGTGAGAGAATGATACTGTCTGGTAATTAACATACGAAATTTTTCTTTTCTTTGTCACATTGATTGCAGGCAATTCGGTGAACGGCTATGATACGCTCATTCGACGTGCCGGAGTGACAGTGGGTGACCGACGAGCTGCATCTCCTTCAGGTGCAAATTCCGATACCGATGGCGCACTTTACAAATTACCAATTTACAACTCCGTGCATAACATGCCACTGCCACCGAATCGGGTATCAGGCCAAGTGAACCCGCTCATGATGAACAATCAGAATCCAGATGCAGTCCTTAACGGCTTACCTGCTAACTCGACCAGTCAGCGCAGCAGCGACGGGTCTGAACAAAGCAGCAATTCGCAGTCGACTCGCAACACGGCACATCTTCTTGACGGAATACCTTCGGAACTAGCTGGTAGTCGACAGTCGTTTCGTATAGCGATGGGCAACCCTTGCGAGTTTTATGTCGATGTTATGTGACTGAATGCTGTTTGACTTGGCGGCAAGACATGATGATCAAGTTTCCCGTGCTCAGTGCTCGTCTCATGTGCCACTCGTTCTTTCCATAGTGCGTAGTTTTGTAAAAATCTAATGGAATGCACTGCACTCGTCGCTAACTGATTGCGAAAATCTTGTATAAATAGTTACGTGGATCCGTACGCATTTGTCGTGTCGCCCGTTCATCACTATCTAGACAAGCTTCTTGCATGCCTGTTCTGTGTCTGTGCATTCGAAATTTTCCAACAAACGCGCGATATTGGCTGATTCCATACTCTCATATTTATTATTGCTCAATTCTTAGACGTGCTTGATGTGTGCATTGTTTCTAATTTATTCATTCAATGAGCTCGATCAATTTGTGCTTATATTACCTAGCTTAACTGAATTATGTTTACATATTTTAGTTTGCTTGGTGCATTTTATCAATTCTGTCACATGATTTGCTTCTATTCATCTGCCAGATGACGACGAAGAGCTCATTGTCGAGTATCATTACACGGAGAAAGCTCGCTTTTAACTCGTCGACACTTCTTACTTGATTCGAATGGCAGCTCACCAATCGAATTCGTCGTGAACAGATACATATCCATGAAATTGGGCTTGAATCACAGTTATTGTGCAATAGAGAGAGTTCGGCCATTCGGAGTTGACAGTGTGCGCTGCTCTCATCAGTGAATGTGAACATAACGAAAAATGAAACGCAGCAGCGCCACGAGTGACCCAACTAATCGGTCGGTCGTGTCTGCAGTTTGCAATATTTGTTTCAGTAATTTCAGTGACAATCGAAAACTTGTAAGCAATTTACTTTCTATTGTGAAGTTATAGCATGAGAAAACCACAAACAAATAAACTACGTGACCATTGTTCCAATGTGTGCATGATGATTCTCGGCTCTCATCGATGGCGGCCACTCACAGCAGCCACCGACGGCAATTTCAATGACTTCGCTTGTTATTTGGTTGGAGTGCGGTTTCAATTTCGATCATTTGCTGACGTGAAGGCCTCATTGTGATGACGACGATGTCTTGCTAGTTGTCTACGAGAAGAGACACCCAGAAGACGAAATTCGGAGAACGGCCAAGTTCTTGGACGAAATGTGCGAAGCCAAAATACGGAACAACCTTGACACAGATAAGATGGTCAACCATTCGAAATTCGGTTTTATGAACGAGACGTTGAACGGCGAGCTTCGCTGAGAGAAGTCGATGCAGTTTAAATGATGAATTTCGCGTCACAGAAAACTTTCAGTTCATACGGCGAGGTCAGGTTAACGACTGGAAATCATACTTCACGCAACAGCAAAACAGGTTGATAAAGTTCATGTTTCACGATAAAGTCGCTGGAACAGGAATCGAAGAGCTGCGGAAAGGCTCTAACATTTTTATCATCATAGTTAGTTACTGTGGACGTGTAGATGGTGAAATACTATTGTGCGACGCGGTAACGCACAGCAATGAACTGATGGCCAATGACAGCATAAGTAACACGCATTGCGGTGTCAAAATCAATTATTCAACGAGTTTCATGTAGCCAAGATTAGACTGAACCGCTTAAGATTACTCGTTTTCATCTGCTAATCTTTATTGAGATTTGTCAGTGACCAGGTGTACAGAAACCTAACAAATAGATGATATAAAATTTTGATGGTGTCGCTTCAGAACCTTGACCTCGTGCGTATGCATTTAGTTCTTCTGGCAAGCTTCCTTGTCCACTTTGAGCAGACCTTCAACGATAGGCATTTGCTGAACGAAAGGTGGATCGTGACATTCAGCTTCGAGATGCAAATTCTTGGCACTCTGCAGTTCTCCGAGGACCCACATGCTTGAACAGCGACAGTGAATCGAGTTCTCTCCAAGCAGGTAAATGAACGGCAGTCCTCTCTCTGCTGGTATTTTCGGCAATGCTGGAATTGAACCCAGCCTGTTGTTGCGCAAGTTTACGATCAACAAATTTGGAAGATTATCGAACGCAACTCGCGCTAAATGATCGATTTGGTTATCATTCAAGTACAGTTTCGCGAGCTTCCAATTCTCGCGGAAGACACGATCTGGCAGATTGGTAAGCTGATTGGAGCGCAAGTCCACCACCACCAAATTGGTGAAATTACTAAATGCGAATCTTGCTACAGTTTTCAAGTCACCGTGCATTATACGAAGTTCCTTCAGCGGACGTTCTTTGGCATAGAAGAAATATAAACATTATAAGTTATATTAGTCAGTGTAACCTACCCTCTACCCTGTTGTCCTACCTTTAGCATAGAACAGGCTTCCCAACCCATTTGGGATCTTTCGATCTTCGATGTGATATTTGTTCAATATCAGGGTTGTCAAAGTCGACTGAGTGTGATCGAAAATATGTCTCCAGTATTCCTTCTTGAAAATCGGTTTCTTGCCGCTGTAGTCCGCAAAACTGAATTCAAGCTTTTCGAGGGTCAGGTGCAAGTACTTGAGTGAGTCGTTCACCTGAAAGATACAGATCACGGAAACGAACAACTTGCGGAAAACGGTCATTTGCTCAAAATTTGATCATTTAATGTCTCATTCTAAGAAACTTGACACCACCATCGAGCACAGCGACGAAGAACAGGTCATCCAACCGACCGCGAAACGAACCCCCATCGAGTCGAATGAAGACAAAGTGCGCAAGCGAGATTTAAATTAAAACGTCCAAAAATGCCTTCATTTTAAGAGTTTTCTTAACCGAAAATTTCTAGATACCTATTTTGGACTACGTAAATATGCATATCCTGAAGAGCGTTTATGAAGAAAATTTCAGCAATATTTTCAACACTCGTCGAGCAGATGTGTTGAGATAACTGGCAAAGTATCGGTTAGACCGCCTCGTATGATCTTCAGTATGATCTTCAGCACGTGGCTGAAACGCGCGTTTTAAACATCACCATCATCATTTGCGTTCATTTTTATCAAATATTCTAATTATAAAACATTCATGTAAAACTCACCAGCGAGAAGTCCCCTTTGAACGATAAACTGTTCGGATATGGGCCATCTAAATGCAGATGACATTATTTGACGGTTTCTCACTAAATTTGTGGCATGCTCACAAAAAAGTTCCAAGTTCAGAGCTCGTCAGTGGCCCATGGCGGCCAACTCTTTACATACCGCTAAATGTGTTCCCGGGAATGAAGGTGGTCCGATCAAACGTCAACGATTCGAACTCGCTAGATCAACGCAAACTCGTCATGTGATGAGTTGTATAGTTATGAGCAGAAATCATATTCAGTACATTGTTTGCCAATATGGCTCATTCGTCCGGTTGACCAGTCTCTGAATTGGTATGATGAGAAAAAGAAATGAGACAAGACAACGGCGGTAATATCGAAAGTTACCTGGAGCAGTGGCTTGATCGATGTAGGGTCTGAAAAACAGAATTCGCTGCATTTAATTAATATGCATGTTAGCAATAAGAATGAGACATGCACTGAGCTCAAATGATTGGACCATGCAGACGCTTTACCTGACTCTACTTTGCAGACGCATCTCATGTTCTGGTTCCAGCATTCACAACTATTCTGGACGATGACGGGCAGGCAGTTCACTAATGTTGTTACATAACAATGTTACAACTACCTTCAGATAAACAACGTGCACATCGTAGCCGGATGTGATTGAAATAACGGTGAAAATCAATGCAGAGAGAAACACTATTCTGAAATGAATTCGACTCATTTTGACGGTCAGCACCGAGCTGCTAGTTTGGGAATATGAGTTTCATTCGATAAACTTTCACTCCTGCAGTAACGGAAACAGTTTAAATAGCGGCGTGAGTGAAAGGAAAAGCAGCCGAACTGGTTATGCAGAAAGTGTAATAACATCGCTATCATGATTGTTGAAGAGGTGAATATCAAGAATGATAATGTGCAGAAAAACTGGCATCAAGTTAGTGATTGGGCAGCGCGATTACCACTTGATGGTTCAGGAAGTCGCGAATGCAACGAGAATGTCGAAATGACGATGATCGCTGGCTTATCATCAGATTACTAATGACTCTTTAGTAACCAGCCATCAGCGGTCAAGGTAGGAGAACAAAAAATTCGTCAAGTTCTCATGTGCCATCTTCTACGAGAGTGTTATGGTCACGGACGGACAGACTTAACTGATTAATCGCACAGCATTAAATCACAAGTAGATTGAGATGAAGATGATCATATTATTAAATAGAAGCCAAGTAAAGGTTGGTTGAAATATGTCAATCAGCAAAATAAGTGCGGGGAGAGTGACAGCATCACCTTTCGACGTCAACTCAATTGCTGAGTAGACAGTTAATTAAGTTAACTGTTCGCCACTCTCACGGCCACCACATCACCACACTTTGCACTTCATAACGGGATTCATCGGCGAGCCCATCGGGCAATTGTACTGTAAAGAGATAAAGAGAATTCGAGACCGAAATGAAACTGACACTAAATTGGAGAGTACATGCACAAGAGAGTACGTGCACAAGAGAGTACATGCACAAGAGAGTACATGCACAAGTATGTCTGTAGTCAAATGCAAGAATGAAAGCAAAAGCCAAAGCTGTGACCAAATAATCATGATAGTAAGAGCTTGAAATGAATTGAGGCAGAAGAACTCGCATCACTAAACTCGCATCACTAAACTTGCATTACTAGATTGTCAATGGACGAAACACGAATGAACCGTCAATCACAGATTAATAGCCATCTGCTCATTAATCTCAGATTCGGTCCAGATTTGCTTACCGCGTCGGCAAATTCGCCAAGATTGGACAGAGTGCCGATCACCCTACAGGATAGATAGATAGATATCTCGCACCGTTGGAGAGACGGTAATAAGTGTTGCCTCACCGGAACTGTCCCAAGGAGTGTCTCCATGACTTAATCGCGTTCAGCATTGACTGCGGTGTCATGTTTTGGCACCAGTTTTGCGCAAATTTCAGAAAGAATAATTGATGATGCGTTAAATTTAGTCCTGGTAGCAAATCTTCAGCTCCATTTTCACGTTCGAATTCTTGATACGCCCGGAACGCTTCCTTCACACCACCATTGTCGGCAATGTTCTCGCCCAGCGTCCGAACCCCGTTCATGGTAACGTTTTCGCCACGGATCTGAACCACGTAATTGCTGTATTGGTAAACCATGCACTGCGACTTCATTATAAATCGGTCGATCGTGTTCGGGTGCCCTGGGTAACAACATTGCATAAGAAACAGATATAAAGTATTAATTAAAAGGAAAAGCTACTTACACCACAAACGCTGGTTGCCGAACTGGTCGTGATGACGTCCTAAATTTAATAGTGGAACACAATTTGCTTTAATCAAGGCGCGCCTCACTGCTTACCATCATTGTCGAAGCCGTGAGTGATCTCATGCCCGATGATCGAACCAATTCCCCCGTAATTCAAGCTCTTCGGGTATTTGCTGTGATACATAGATGGTTGCAGAATGCCGGCCTGCATAAATTGCAATTTTAAATAAACAATACTGGAAATTTTCAAAAAATCTACAATGGTTGAGGCAGAAGCATTTGCAGCTGTCTCATACTCGTCAACGGGCCATCGCGCAGGAACCGTCGTGAATCTGATTAGCATTAATGGCCGGCCGCCTACGTACTGACATTAATACAGTTCCTACGCGATGGTCCGTTGATGAATTATGAATCAGTTGCTCACACTTTTGACTCAACCATTCTAAGGTTTATGTACTTACAGGAAAACTCATTAAGTTCTTTGTCCTCGAGTAGTGAGCGTTTACGATACTGGGCGCGATGGTCCATCTAATATGCATGTACATTTATTTAGTAGTTATATGTCAAATAAATATTCAAGTGCATGTCACTCTGTGCACTCACTTCTCTTTGTCCGTCACTTCTCTCAACTTGGACCGCGATTCGTACGCGAATGATCGTATTAGCTCGAGGACATTTTCGAAATAGGTGTCCATTTGGAAATTGAACTGCAACAAGGCAGCCATCGAACAATAAACTTTGAACGTTGACAGGCCGACAATGTCGACGAACATGTTTGACATGAATATCGTTTGCGCATTTCGTCACTGTCTCACCTGTTCGAATTCCTTATCTAACACTTGTGGCTCAATGATGTACCTGGATGGCCAAGAAACATACTTATGACAGAAACATCTGACCATTGACTTACATCGGGAAACCGATTTGCTGCTGCATGAGTTCAGCTTTCACTTTAGCATCCTTGCGCGTCTCGCTGTCCATCCACTCGACTTCGTCCAGGATTTCGAGAAAAGCATTTCGTATATTTGCAATCATAATTTCAGCCTATCAATATCGAGCCAACAAAAGCAAGAAAATATGGTTTCAACGTATAATTATTGTTGTCAGAGGAAACCCACTGGATCCAAAATGTTATCGCTATACTGACCTCTTTCTTGCTGTTTATGTTGAAATGTTTTTTCACATACAAAGCGCTCACTGCCATGCCTAAGTTAGCATTGACATAATCGACGCATGTTTTCCACCGTGCTGGCTGAGTTTTGGCCCCATTTAATTCCAGAAGATATTCGTGCTGACGATCGACACAATGTTACCACATGATGCAATTATTGTATGGGAATACGACTGTTACTACAAGTTACTTACTTGACGATCGAGAAACTGCTTGCCCAAATTACTAATGTATCAGACATCGCAGTTAAATGAGCAGCTGACAAACACTGAAATTATCCTGTCTAACCTTGCTCTGTTCATGGTGAATCGCCATAATAGATAATTGATTACAGTCCTGCGGCAAACACACGTCGGAGTTGATTAGTTAGTGCCACATTGAATTAGTGAACGAATTCGAACAATCGAAATGTACACGTGCCATGCATGCGTTCAATTGTTACGGTATGCCTGATGCAGAACTCGCGACAGTAGGCCAGATTACAGTTACCTTTTCGGCGTCATGTTCACTAACTGTGCAATGTCCATGAAGAAATCAAGCCCATAGAGACCCACTTGCTCAGTTTCGTTAATCTTCTCTTCAGGAATGGCAAACTTGAAGAGAACAAAGCATGTAATTCAATTATTGTGATCCTTTTCCGCTCTGCATCGAGGGAGATTTGGACCGAAAAAAGAGAGCAAAACGATTCATACCATCACTGATGTGACGAAATTTGCTACTCTAGAAAGCTAAGCAAACAACACGACTACGAGTACTGTACAAGTCGTGAGATGAAACACATGCAAAGAACATTTCATTCATTCATATACATTTTCTGACTACTGGCCAACTGAATTTGTATTTGCGTTCTATGTCGTTTTCATTTCGTTGCGTGCTGCTATTCTTGCTCTTGCTTGCCAGCCGGGCGGGCAGCCGGAATGACTGACTGACCGCTTCTCAAATAAGCACACAACCGACGGCTGTACTTCCGAATGAGGTCTGTAACCGATATCGGACAGTTATCGATTACTTGTCAGTAAC
>JAGGCA010004071.1:8209-19909 GCA_022876805.1 Osperalycus tenerphagus | reverse complement strand
AACAAGTTAAAAGTGTATAAAATAAAAGCAAATATATTAAAATCACTCAGCTTCTTCGTCAGTGTTTCTCGAACACAGCAGACTTGGTCCAGCAGTGCTGCTGGTTTTCGAATCTCTTGCAGGAACACGATCAACTGACTGAGGGTTTTTTTACAGAAACAGATAGTATATGGTCTGTTCTTAATATTAATTAAAGAATGCCGCCATTCCGATCGATAGTTTTCGATAAAATCGATTTTTAATTTTTGAACTTCCCCCCGCATAACTCGGTTCAGGGGCAGCCGACGGAGTTAAGCTTTACATATTTGGACTCTCCATGGCATGGGCACACCATCGATACCTATTTGATCAAAATCGGTTTAGAGGCGAAAATCCCTATTACGACGACCAAACTCCTTTCGTGTAACCAGAAAACTTTCGAACAAGAGTTAACTCGTGTTTTTTACCTTTTCTGCCCATTTCGAACCAGATGTCACTTTACACAGATCGATTTGAATGGAGTGGGACCGATAAAACTGTCACTGTGACATAAGATAGGTGTGACTTTAATCGCCTATGTTTAGCATAGATCCCATCTTGGGGATGCTAAACGGAACGTAGCTTATACAGAATGTGACTTTCCACGGGGTGACTTTAGGCAGGTCTGTCAGTAACACGGCATCACATTTTGTTGACCATCACGAACTTACTTGTTTGAAAAGCATCATATTGCCACAGAGTTTTTCTCGAATTTCGGAAATTTCGGAAATGTCAAGCCGCAGAATTTTTTTAACGCAGGCATTGTACTCGTCCTGAAACGCATGAAATGACCCACAATAACTGACGAATCACTGTACAAGTGGAATAGTTACTTACATAGTCCTTGCTACAAGCCGATATTTTCTCCAGTCGTTCAACGGTGGTATGGTCTTCATCACAGTACGTCTGAACAAAAAGCATCGCTTTGTCCGGTGGCCAGGTGGGCATCACTACATCATCGTCAGCGGCGATGCCCGACAGCACTAGCAGGACTGATGCGATGAGAGACGCGTTCATAGTTCGTTGTTCGGCCACCAAATTGCCGAAAAGTTTTTCAATTGAATGGTCGAGGCGACTTGAAGTTTAAGACTCGATCATCTCGTGTCTTTTTATACGATTTTTCTTCGAGAGGCTTTTGTACAACAGTGTTTGAAATTGAATTCAATAGATCGTTATCGTGCATGCATTGTTGGTTAATGATGCTGAAATAGTGAATTTCGTGATACTTAATTGTCTCGGTCACATCAAATGACTATTGGGACGTTTGCGAAACGTCGAAAATTAATTCACATTTCAAAGTGCTGCACCCTTGACATTCGTGCCAGGTAAGAAACTGTTATTAATAACGGAGTTCTCCAACTATCTATATCGAATATGCGTCAATCTGAAGTAATTAATTCAAGGGCAGTTCGAACTTTTGAACAAATATTGATGACTTGAGGAACCTAGCAGGCGACGTTCTTCTCTCATCATTTGTTCTATTAGCTGAAATGGTATAAGGTTGATTAACCATCGTCATCGTTCATGGTAAAGTGAAACCATTGCATGGCCACCAAATAGTCACCAGACTCTGGAGTCCACTTTTCATGCGAAAATTGAGCCTAAACTAACGATGAGTCATCAGAAGACCGGACCAGACCAGTCCAGTCTAGTCCAGACCAAATCGAATGTCGGCTGTCAGATTTGAACTGCGCGCTTCGCTGAACCCAGATGTTAAATAAATAGTTGCACAACGGTGGTCAACTGTCACTCAAAATTTATTGCGTCCATCATACGATGACCGACACGACCAGGATGGCGCCCCTGATCCTGACCGGGATTAAGCCTCGTACGTCATCGACCAGTCTTGGCATCGATCGAGTCGATAACCTCGACGACAAGATTTTGAGCCACGTCATGGAGAGGTTCGCATTCTTCGCTCCAAGACGATCAGCTCTCATCTTCTGCTTCTTCCTTTCAGAATAGTGACTCTATGTGAACAACATTCCAGTGGAATGACGGAAAAGCATCTGCAGAACGAGATGTTGGAGGTAGACACTGTCGTGCGGATGACGGCTATTAACAAGCTGATCGCGCAATCACGACTCCAACTGCTCAAACATGGCGAGCAACTCGTATATCGAGTACTCAACCCGAATGAAGACAGAGGAAGTGATGTCGAGGAAAAGGTCGTCTATACGATAATAGAGGCTGCGGGCAACAAAGGCATCTGGACTCGAGACATTAGGTACTGAAAGTTGCTGCTTCTTGGTTGTCACCTAGCCCATGTTCGAGATTAGCGATAAGACACAAAATTATATTACTATTCCTGTCACAGGTACAGGTCGAATATACCACTGACGCAGTTGAGCAAAGTGCTGAGGAACATGGAGAACAAGAAACTGATCAAGGCTGTCAAATCGGTGGCCCAGTCCAAGAGGCGAGTCTACATGCTAAGCAACATCGAGCCGGACAGATCGGTCACGGGTGGTACGTGGTATTCGGGAGAGGAGTTCGAAGCCGAGTTTGTCGACGTCCTCAACGACCAGTGCATTTGGTACTTGATCGAGAAGCGCAACGCGGCCAAGTCGATCACTGATCCTCTGGAGCGGCAACGCTTGTCACTCGTCTCGTGCGAAGAGATGTGGCAGTTCATCACCGATCTGGCTATCAGTAAGGTGGATCTCAGCATTGACGACATTGAAAACGTGTTGGATGCTCTCGTCTTCGATGGTCGTGCGGAGAAGTGTGTCGACCAGAACGAGTCGGGCGATGTGAAGCTGTACCGAGCGGTGGGCAAATTGGTCAAGACAGCGCCAGGTCTAATGAGAGGCCCTTGTGGACTGTGCCCCGTCATCAGAGATTGTCGTATCGGTGGGGCGATTTGCCCTCAGAAGTGTGCCTACTTAAAGCAGTGGCTCAGCGATTAAGGCTGCCCTACTGTTGCAGTCGTTGATTGGTGATGAACGGCAGATCACAATCAATCAATACTGACAATTGCAAGTTTATTAATTCAACTACAAGAGAAGTCTCAATTTTATATCTCAAAAATAATCAAGAATCTTAACAGCTGGTCGGACGGAACAGCTGCTGGTCGAATTACGAATTTATTTCACTAATATTGTTTAACTTTCGTTTTTACTTGCTTTGAGAAATAGCTGAAGCTTGATTGTAGTGTGTAGATACTCATTTTACCATCGATCCGACAGCACAGAGTGTCCATCAAGTATCTATCTCATATACTTTAGCGACGCATTTCTGTAATGACGACAAGACGCTTGTAAATTACATAACTATGTACATAATTGTAATCAATGCGTGATTTCATTCATTTCATGATTGTGAGAGAAACTTACGGCTGACTCCATCGCGTTCTTCAGCACCTTTTTCAAATCCTTGCCAGACGCTTTAATCTCCCTGATGGTACACTGCTGAAGTTCCTGGAACTGTATTACATCGTGACACATCTCTCTGCGGATGTTTTCATCACTCTCGTCTTGACCGAACATGTCGTCCATACACAGCCTGTGTTCATCATGTCCCTGGAAGAGGTGACAAAAATTTCGATAAGTGAATTGCTAATTGGAAAAACTAATCATCATCCGCATTCGTACATCGTCCTCTCGAACGCAGTTCATCATCTTATTCATTCGCTCTTCTGTCGTGAAATCGTCATTGCAGAACTTCTTTAAAAATTCAGTTGCTTGTGATGGCTCGATTGTCGGCACGACGAAATCGTCATCGGGAACAGGAGCCGCATTAGTAGCAGGACCAGACACCAATGCTAGTAGGATGGCCACGGCGATCATTTTGGTGTTCATTTTGGCATATCAAACGCTGAACTGTGACAATTCCGCAATTTGAACTGACTCGGGTCGTTATTTTATGCGGTTTAGTTTAAGTTTATATACGCCGTCGTCTCGAGGAAAGTTCAAAATGATATTCCTAGTAATCGTGTGATAGGCTAAAGATTGAAGTCACGAAATTTTGATCACATCGTTGCCCGGCTTAATGGTTATTGTGCAAGTACTCGTACTCGTCGTGCCGTTCTGACGACATTGGATGTCGACATTGGATGTCGGAAACGTCACCAGCATGTCACCAGCATCGGCCCACTGTTTTTGTCCTTTCAAAAATTTAGAAAGAATAACTTTATTTTTTTGCATCGTATTTCAATTATGCAAATGGTTAATGAAACGTGTCACTCGTAGCCAACCCGAGCAAATGTTGCGCGTAATTAATGATGTCAGCAAACTTTTTTGCAGAATAATGACAAAACAAGTGTTTTGCGCTCTTTTTTCGGTCACTTCTGTTTAATTGCATGTGTTGGTGCGCTAACTTTGATATGAGTCTCTACGTCACGACGATTGGCATTCGTTACGAGACTGTCCCTGCGATCGATCGTTTTCAATACGTAAACCAAGAAACGACAAAGAAAGAAAATCCTTGCAAATGGCTTCCGAAAAAAAACGTATCGAGACATTAAAATATCTAGTAGGTAGGTGGACATATGTAATGACCAATCGAGTGTCCAGCGCACGGATGTAGTTTGCTAATTTCCAGACTGGATTTATATTTGGCGAGCTTTGGGATTTGTGGAGCTTCCCGATCCGGACTGCTGTCTCGCGCCGATCGATTTAATAGTTTAGATAGCTGAGTGTGTCAAGCGGTCAATTGGATTGGCGGAGTGTGTCAAGTGCGGAACAGTGCTGTCGAGTTGCTGTTTAATAACAAATGTGAGCACTTTACATATTGATCACATCTTTCGATACAATCAGAATGAGTCGATTAACTTGTCTGTATGCCAGCACGATTATGTTCGGACAGAGCCGCGATGGCTCGTTGGTGCCGCCCTATAGTGGATCGTGATCGCATCTCCATCTCCATACTCGTGGTGTTGCACGATAGGACTCATAGATAGGACTCATACTTTTGTCTGTAGGAACGCGTTCGAGCAGCGTTCTCGCAGCGTTCGTCTTCGCGTTCGTGCTGCAGCTCTAGCCGTAGACTGAGCTCAGCTCGACTCACTCAGCTCACTCAACTCGCTATTTGTTTGCCACACTCGTCGCTCGTCACCATGTTGGACGCGACACCAATCGACCCAACGATCAGCAGTTAGCGAACACTGTCGAGCGCCCACCGCCTGCTAGATGAATGATCAAAAGACTCCGACAACATATTTATGATCACTTCAGCTACGCAATGACGGAGAATTTCGCTCACCATCATCCCAGTCTGGACCCGCGCAAGCAGGAACTGCTCGAAGCCCGATTCCTGGGATCGACATCGAAGGTGAGTACGAGCTCATCGTTGACTGCTGACGATCAGCGTTCGGTCTGTGCATGGCGTCGCGTGCAGAGGAAGAGGCCAGCCGAAGATGGGGAACGAGACTCGTCCGGGAGCGGGACCACGACCGCGACCGCGACCGCCGCCAAGAATGTTCGACCTGTCTCGTCGCCCGGTGCCGCCCCCGCAACGGTTCTCCTTTCTGGTGCTGTTTCTGGTGCGTCCGCGCCCGTCGTCGTGCCCCCGAACTTGCTTGGCGCATCGTCAACGATGGTGAGCGCTTTCTACCCGGGCTCCAACTCCTCGTCCTCGTCACCATCGACCGGAGGCGGCACGGCGCTCGACTCACCCAACCAGCCTATTTGCGACTACCCGTCGATGTCCGTCGCCATGCCGCACCTCCCGCACTTCCCGCAGAGGACGCAGTCAGCACAGTTCGGGTCACGAGCCGTACAGACCGATCTGAGCATGGACAAGCTCAAGGAACAGGAATCAAAGTCAGCCGCCGATCTTGAAGCTCGGGACTCGCGCATCGACGATCTGCAGCACAGCGAGGCCGAATTAAAGAGACAAACTCAGGCCCAGCAGAAGCTGATCGAGAAGCAGAAGGAACAGCTGGATAAGTGCCTCGACGTGACCAAGCAACTGCTCATCGAAAAGTCGCAGATGGAGAAGAAGGCAGCGCGGCAGAAGTGCATGCAGAACCGATTGCGGTTGGGACAGTTTGTCACGCAAAGACAAGGTGCCTCGTTCGTCGAGAATTGGGTCGACGGGCACGCGTTCACCGAACTGATGAAGAAACAGGAATCCATCTCGCACGAGCGCGAAGAGATCGAGAAGCAGAGGAAGTTGCTGGGCAAGCGGAGACCATCGACGTCGACGACGAAAGGGAAGTCATTTGTAGCTAGCAGCGGGTCGAACGGCGGTTCGTCGAACGGCTCGACACTGATGGCCAATGGCAGTGAATTCGTCAAGCCCGAGTCGCCCAAAGACAGTGGTCTGAACTGGTACGAGTACTACGAGCAGGACGAAATCCTGAAGCTGCGTCAACAGACGCTGAAGAAGGAAGACGCCGACTTGCAACTCGAATTAGAGAAGCTCGAGAGAGAGCGGAATTTGCATATCCGTGAATTGAAACGAATTCACAACGAAGACCAGTCCCGATTCAACAACCATCCGGTGCTCAACGAACGATACCTGCTGCTCACCCTTTTGGGTAAGGGTGGATTTAGTGAAGTTCACAAAGCGTTCGACTTGAAAGAGCAGCGGTACGTCGCCTGCAAAATTCACCAGCTGCACAAGGATTGGAAAGACGACAAAAAAGCAAATTACATAAAGCACGCTCTGCGCGAGTACAATATTCACAAACAGTTGGATCATCCACGAATTGTGCGGTTATTTGACGTGTTTGAAATAGACTCGAATTCATTTTGTACTGTTCTCGAATACTGTGATGGCCACGATTTAGACTTTTACTTGAAGCAGCACAAAAGCATTCCTGAACGCGAGGCGAGGTCAATCGTCATGCAAATTGTTCACGCTCTCAAGTATCTCAACGAAATCAAGCCACCGATCATCCACTACGACCTCAAGCCTGGTATAGTGAACGCTCTGAGAGTTTGCTGGTGCAGTCACTGATGGTTTACTTTCCTTTGTCTCTATGTAGGTAACATCCTACTAGGCAGCGGCAGCGTCAGTGGAGAGATCAAGATAACAGATTTCGGCTTGAGCAAGATCATGGACGACGACAACTATTCACCAGATTGCGGCATGGACTTGACGTCGCAAGGCGCTGGCACCTACTGGTACTTACCTCCGGAGTGTTTCGTCGTCGGGAAAACGCCACCAAAGATATCGTCGAAAGTTGACGTTTGGAGTGTAGGCGTCATCTTCTATCAATGCCTTTATGGAAAGAAGGTGATTATCTTCCGTCACCATTTCCAGATGCGTGCTTTATGCATAATGTCCTTCGTATGCTCTGCTTCCCGATTATAACGTAATGTAATTTCTAATCTGCATATTTCGTATTTGATGACAGCCTTTTGGTCATAATCAGTCTCAAGCGACGATATTAGAAGAGAACACAATATTGAAAGCGACTGAAGTCGAATTTCCAGCGAAACCGGCGGTCAGCTCGGAAGCGAAAGTAAGTCAGTTCATTGGTCATTATATCAGTGATTGTCACGCATTCGTGTCGTCCATGTTGTGTGTCTAGCAATTCATCCGTCGATGTCTGCAGTACCGCAAAGAAGACCGCATCGATGTGTTCAGTTTAGCGAATAGCGAGTATTTGAAACCGAGCACCAAGCAAGGTCGGGGCGCCAGTTCGACTGAGAAGTTCTAGAAGACTATAATTTACGATGACTAATTTGTATCAAGTGCTGTTCACAAAGCGAAACCGAATCAATGTTAAGAAATGATCATGTTCCGTTTTATGCCAGACGCTGTTGTGTTGACAAATACACAACGCTTTTAGTTGATTGCAAGTTTTATTCACAATCAATCGTGTAAAATTTTCTAAATGGGTACTCATTAATGTCAGTAATAACGATGTTCGGCCCACCTCGTTGCACGCACCGCACTTCATGTTCCTCATTTGACACATTGTTGCGGAGCTGATTTGGTCACTCGTCTCGCATGCTCGGTGCTGGTCGTCGCCTCGTCATCTCATCCTCAGTGCCATCCATAATGTTTTTGCTTGTGATACATGGGCCTGTGATGGTGGTGATGGTGATGGCGGTGACCGTGCTTGGTGTGGTCAGACCAGTGTTTATGGCCGTGTCCTTTCGATCCGTGCACGCCCTTCTTCTTGTGCCAATCAGACCAACCAGCCTTTTTATGACCACCTTCATTTCCCCACTTATCATGTCCATGTCCGCCATGTGTGTTGGCCCACTTCTGTCCGCCATGTTTACCACTTTTCCACGCTTTATCATGCCAGCCGGTCTTGCCGTGCGATTTTTTTGCTCCATGCTCTTTATCCCAACTATATGACTTCACGTAGCCATGTCCCTTGTCCTTAGATGTGATAGAGAGAATATGTTATAACTTCTTGTTTAACGTTTTCTTGTTACTTTTCGACTTGCCTTTGACCAGTGGGCTTTGTCCTGCCAGTCACTGTACTTCCCATTGTCCTTGCCCTTGTTATGTTTAGCCCAGTGGTCAGCGTGTTTATTCTTTTTCCATTTATCCCAACCGCTGTTCTTCCAGTCTCCCCAATGACCGTTATTCTTCCAACCATCACTACCATGACCTGTAGTAGACGAGCGTTTTCAGGTTTTATAAACCTCTCAATTTCCGCGGGTTAAGTTAAGTACCCAATCGGCTGAGAGCCGAAATTCGGGTTATTTAACGAAATCACGGTTACTCTATTGAGCGGGTCTTCTAATACCTTTCTGCCAATCGCTCCAGTCCTTGTGACCTTTGGTATTCAGATGTTGGAGGAAGGAAAGGGCGAGAAAAACAGACTAAGAGTTAGTTTACAGTCTGTGAAATGATTGAGATAAGCACCATGGCCGTGACCACCGTGAGACCAGTGACCACTATGATGTCCGGCCGCCGTATCCAAGTCCGTGTCCGAGTCGACAACGACCAGTAATTTGACATTGTGGGCACTGTCATATCGCGCATCACTGCCACCGTCAAATTTGGATCTCGCCTCACTGTCACCGCGGACCTCCAAGAACAGCGTCAAGACGATCGCGCACAGCACGCACAGCACGACCAGTACGTTGTTTGTCACCTGCCACATGATTCATTGATCACGCCGCGGTCCTCGCACCGGATTATATAACTTTGGCCGGGCTCCTCCTATTCTCCCATCATTCTCATTACCTGGTGCGTTACCTTTTTTAACAACGACATTTCTCAACACTCTCGTGAACATGACTGGCACCAGGAACATCGTAATTGTCGCTTGTTATAATTTGCTGGCAACTGGCGTAAATTACCGACCTGCTGATAGTTAATGAATGTACTCAAATGGTGATAAATTACCGAACCGAACCGAACCGAACATGCAAATTGCGGGCTATTCAACTGCAAATGAATAAACTAACTATGATAACCAGTAGTCATCACAAATGTTGCTTGTAGGTTCTGATGAATTGTTGAAAATTGTAAGACGTACAACAATCCGAGCGTTGAGAACGCTACTCGTCGAAACTGTAAATCGAGTGACGCGTCGACGAACAAAATGGACTATTCTAATTTAATTTAATTGTTTATTTTTTCGATATCGACTTCAAATACAATTATGTGATGTTAAATTGACGTGAATTCAGAGAAAACTCTGTTCGATGACCACCAGTTCGCAAAGTGTAATAAGGCACTAAAATAATTGATTAAAAGCGCACGTTGATTAGGCACGTCATAATTAAGTCATTAATTGCTGAAATAGAAATAGTGAGCCAGGTTTACGTCACAAAATATTATTCTTGGTTGTCTGAACAGCTTTCAGGAAACAGGCTAAATTGAAGGCATTGTTTCGAAATCGGACGCGACATTTTACGGACTTGTACACACATGACTAGATCGACACGCTTATCGACGTAACGATTTCGCTGAACGTTTGTTTGCTGTCAAGCCTAGCGTTAAGCAAATTTCGGAAAATTTAGCTTTCCGCTCAATTGGTCTCTATTCTCTCTCTCTAGAAATGTTTCTTCCGTATTGTCGAAAATGTTTGGCTTTCATCGATTATGCAAACGAATTAGGAGTTACATTTTTGGCTGCTCAAATCACTCAACTTCTCTTTAATATGTACAAGAAGTGTCATTTCACATCGGATTACAATAATTATTTCGTACTATTTAGTACTCAGTTATGTGTTCATTTAGAATTTTTTTCGAGTTTCTATGATGCTGCTGCTCTCGAGTTGTCGAGAGTACCGAAATTCAGGGAGGTTATTTAACTGTGGCGCTTCTACAAGCAGGTTCCTCTTTTTCTTTGCTCTCGTCATTCGAGATGGATTGGATGAAAAGCTTTAAATTAAATATTTAAATTAGTTGGTTTAAATATGAAGGGACTTGCGTTCCGTATATCTATATCTAATCTATTCAGTACGACTTGTGACCATAGTGTGGCTTGTGATGTCCGTGATGGCTGTGATGACTGCCATGGTGGCCACCAGATTTCCACCAGGAATCTCCGTGTCCTTTCGAACCATGGCTTCCATGCTTGCTCCCGTGATCTTTCCATCCGCTAAATAATTAAATCATTGTTACTGTAATGAGTAAATGTTGGCTTTGCATTGACTTCTTACCTGTTGTGATGACCGCCCTGTTTCCCATATGCATCGTGTCCATGTCCACTGTGTTGGTTGAGGTGATGTTTGGCTCCACTGTTGTGGTCTTTCCAAGCGCTGTTGTGACTGGCCTTGTTCCCGTGCGCCTTCTTGTTTCCATGTTCACGGTCCCACCAGTACTTTTTCTCATATCCGCTCCCCTTATCCTTAGCCCACTGCGCTTTCTTGGCCCACGAGTCGTGATGTCCACTTTTATGACCACCTTTATGTGAGTTCCAGTGACCACCATGCTTGTTTAGTCCATGTTGGCCCCAACCCGAGTTACCCCATTTGTTTTGGTGATCGTCATTCTTCCATCCGCTAGAATCCCAATGTCCTCCGTGGTTATTCCAATGGCCATGTCCGTAATTCTTACCACCGCCATTATGGTGCCCACCATGGTGCCCACCATGATTGCCATGGTAGCCTCCCGCTGCCGTTTCTAAGTCATTAAGCACCTCGACCGCCCTCTCAATACTTTCCTGCACGTGATAGTCAACGGGGTGGGCGAATGTACCAGGACAGCGAGTGAAGAAGCAGCACACAACTAGAATCACTCGCGTTGTCCAGAGCATGGTACGTCAATTGTGGTGTCTTTTGGCTGGAGAACAGAAATGAACGATTATCGCAGAGTTGATAAAGAAAACAAACAATTCATTCTTACCATAAGTTTTAGACTGATGTGGTTCGCTTAAACAAGAACTGATCACTGATCTCGCCCACTGATTTTCATTTATATACCAACGGTCGTCAATGGCTGATGACAATTACGTGGAGCACACAACACAATTGGCGAATTGGTATTGCAGCGAATCGAACTCTTTAAACAACGACCTGATCGGGCACGTGAACTAATCACCGTTAATAAACTTCACGATGCATGCTAGTCCATGATTTAGAGCGCCATTATCACGAAAACAAATGTAATACGATCGTTTTGTGAAAATAATGCGTTGCAGAGATCACTCGCCCCTAATCTTTTCCGGTGAAGTAGAGCTTAGAAGAAAGGTGTGCTCGCGTAAACCGATAATCGGTGACCCAGCAATTAAACGCAATTTCAAAAGCCGATATTTGCTTAAGTGGCATTAACGATACATAATTTTATTACGAGCTCGGCAAATCGTGAAGCTTGATAT
>JAGGCA010004058.1:30914-46640 GCA_022876805.1 Osperalycus tenerphagus | reverse complement strand
CGACTCGTTCAACGAGATTCAGTTCGTAGTTGGTGATGGTAACTGAATTACGATTCTCTGTCAGCGCCTCTCTTTCCCCTTTGCTCTCTCCCCCTCACTCCTCTGATCGTAAATGAGCACTCCCTGTACATGTCCTTCCATTAAATTCGTTTTGCATGTGTTTTATTAGTGATAATTTATTTCCTTGCGAGAACACCCTAATGCACAACAGCGAGAAACTGATGACAGAAACAAGTAGCAGTTTAATTATCGTGATTCTATTTAAGTTAAGAGAAAGAAAGAGATGCTGTGCTTTAAATGTGTGCCAAAAATCATCCAAATCAAGCAATGTGATGGTGAAATAAGCAAACAAAGTTATCAATTTGGATGAGTATCGGACTGTTCCGAGTGTTCCCCCAAACGGTCAATGGCGCTCAAGTGAATGACACTCGCAAGCATGTCAACTGAGCATACTTTGGTCACTCATTTTTTATTCTCAATATCAGGCACGTAAAATCTAGTCAATCTAAATAGTTTCGCACAAATAGAAATTCCAGGTTAAAAGCCTGATAACACTACAATCTGTCATCGTTAGTCTCGTCTGGTATTGCAAATGTGAGTACCAATTAATGTGCAAAAGTTCGTTCATGTTGAGATGTCTGTTGTCATCGTTATGATCTCGATCAAAGCATTCTTTGGAATATCTTCGACAGGAATTGATGCCAATTCGTCATTTATGCCAGTCGCTTTTAAGTAGAATTTGTTGGCCGGTTTGTTTTTCGACGATTCAATCCAAGCCAGCAGTGTGGTTCGCGTAATGCACTCGTTGCCGCACAAATTAAGACGGGTCAGCGAAGGACAACTGCTGATCATCTCGATTATGACCGCTTCTTTCTGCGATCCAAGTCCACAGCGATCCAGGGAAATGTCTCGCAGCTGTGGGATATGACGCAACAAACCCAAATCAGCGTAGTCCGCATTTCGGTTGAAATCGATTGTGTCCAACAGCGGACAATTCCGAGCGAGACTGGTCAGTGTTTCATTGTTGATGTACCGACAGCAGAATGTCTTCAGTCGATGCATCCCACTGACTGCGATAGATATGGCGTGGTGTAATTTGACTACCGTCTCGTCTGTTAAGACCTCTTCAAACGTAATGCATAGCGATAAAGTTAGTGAGACGAGCTGAGTCAAGTTCTCCAAACTTGCGATGGCGTGATATGGTGACTTGATGTCACACCCGATTCGAAGAGTCTCAAGATGTACGAGATTCATGCTGGTTCCGCTGACCACATGATTTAAAGGTTTGGACCAGCAACGAAGATCCAATAACGTGAGCTGACGATGATTCTCATTGACGATGAAAGCGGAGAGAGCATTGACACTCACGTTACAATCCAACAAAGATACCTCCTTGACAGTCGCTGAAATCGCACTCAGCGCTTCTGAGTCCAGATGATGTCCCGTTAACACGACCGTCTCCAACTGTGTCCAATTTCCGAACATCTGCTTCAGCCCCACCTTGTCATCATTGTCAAAGCCGAAGTGGACATGCCGCAGATTCGGGCAATTTTCGCTGAATGCCAAAAGCGAGTCGCTCAACGTGATTTTGTCGTATCTCGTCTGCAAATCGTTGCGCGGATAATCGAGCCGGAAGTGTCGCAAGGCACGGCCACTTCTGATTGCCGCGAAACACAGTGGATGAATCGCTGATTCGGCACCAAGTTTCAGATCAACGGACTGCAAGTTGACCAACTTTGGCAACAAGTGGCGCAAATAAATGCCTCGGAGTTTGTCGAGGCTCAAGTTGTTCCTATCGTTGAGCTGATCTTTACAGCACGACGGAACGTTGCCAATCGATGTCACGCTTCTCATCAACTGCCTTTCGATGACATCTCTCCACTTGCGACACACGAAAAGACAAGCATGTCTGTCAGTCGCCTTCAGGTGCTCAAACACCATTGCGAGCACTTCAGGAGGCGCGTCTCTCCATCCTTTCTTGGCAATCTTATCCTTGCAGAGAACTTTGCTGAAGACCTTTCCCATGGCTCCGCTGTGTTACGTCCACTGTTGGACACCACTGCAAACGACAAAAAAGTGACAGATGACAGAGTAATAGCTGAAGACAATAAAAATGTACAGGTCGCTTAAACACTGGATGTGAGCACTCAACAGAAATAGTAGTGGCGTCAATGCAAACGATTCGACTTGGAAACTGGCTCGAAGACTCCGACATTCGACACCATACCACATGCACATCCAATAAGAAAGGCGACTGCAATCAATACATTAATCTTAAGCAATTAAATAGCGACATCGAATTACGAACCTTTGGTCTGTGATCGTTTACCAGCCTCGTTTACCAGCCTTGTTTACCAGCCTTGTTTACTGGCATCGCATTTGTTGTGTCTCGTCAACGATGTTCCACAATTTCGAACCCGTTTCAAATCGCGCGCCATCTCCCAGTCCGCCCCGCCCACTCTCAGCTCTCGTCCTGATCCACGTCCTGTCCATGTCCATGTTCACGCATCTCGTCACTCACCCTGACGATGACCACTTTTCTGGCCGAACTAGAACAGGATCCGTTCGATGGTGACGAGTTCGTCGAGCGTCTGGCATGGAGAGCGACCGCTGGTAAGATCGATGGCGACTCGTTCGATCCCGAACTCCTCCACCACGCGTTCGAGACCGGTGTTAAGGATCTGCGTGCCATTCATGACAGTCACCAGAAAAAGTCCGAACGATTGGAGATGGTCTGCAAGGAGGAGGAGAAGAAGCACTGGCTCAAGGTGGCCGAACTGCAGGAGAAGTGCAAGGATTCGTTCAACAGTTTCCAGGTGCTCGACGGCCGCTTGGACGCCGTCGCTGCCAAAGTCGTCTATTTGGGTGACCAGCTCGAGGGCGTCAACACGCCGCGAGCCCGAGCTGTTGAGGCACAGAAACTGATGAAGCAGTTTGCTGAATTTCTTAGCCCGGGTGCCCTCGGCTCAATGTCGTTCACCGATGTCTGTCAGCTCTACGAAGATGCCGACGTCATACAGAAACTGCACCTCATTTCTCAAGAATTGCCCACTGGCGGAAAGTTTGACAAGGCGAGACAGAAAATCGCCCAGAAATACGACTACATCGAGCGAGAACTAATCGAGGAATTCGTGCGAGCACATCGGGCTGACGACAAGCACAAGATGAAGGAAATCGCGTCGATCATGTCTCATTTTAAGGGGTACTCGCAGTGCATCGATGCGTTCATCGAGCAAAGTCAAATGGGAATATTTTTGGGTCACAACATCTTCAACGATATCGTACCGCTGTGTGAGAAGAGCCAAGTGGTCGTGCAAGAAGTGTTCAGCAATCCCGATCAAGTCATGTCCAAGTTCGTCCTGAATATTTACCACGGGAAACTGCAAGAGTACATTCAAAGTCGTTTGAACAATGATCGAAATGACTCTGAGCGGTATCTCGCTGAATTGTACGAACTCTACTCGAAGACGCTACGATTATCGAACCAGCTATCATCAAGTAAGATTCGCGGTGCCGATTTAACCTTCCTGAACAAGTTATCGCGCAACATTTATTCGCGGTTCCTGGACAGCTACATCAGCATCGAAGTGAGATCACTGAAAGAGCGGTGCAGCAACATCTTGAATCGCTATTATGAATCGAAGAATCACCAGAAGAAGCCCGTCTCTGTTGGCGGAATTCACGATCTCAGGCGCGATTTGCAGGCCAAGATCACGAGAGCGAACATCAATATTGGTAACTTGGCCAATATAAATATCACCGTTGCTGGAAGCGAAAACCTGACCGGTGAAACGTTCCTGTCCGAAGAGGTTGCCATCAGTCTACTCCAGGAAACCAAGCAAGCTTTCCAACGATGTCAGATTCTCTCAAAACCATTAGACTTGGCCCATAACGCTCTCGAAGTGTTCGACTTGCAGATGCAGTATTTGTGTGTTGAGCACATCGATTACGCTCTCGATTTGAGTTTCTCGACAATCCCTCCATCGGAACCGAAATCACAGCCAGATTTATATTTCTTCGATGTTGTTCGACAGTGCAATGCTATTTGCCATCTGATCGAGAAACAAATTGTCGACTCTGTAATACCACTCGTTGTATCGACGCCCAAGCACGGCGAGTGTCTCAAGAAGAAGAGAGAAATCATGGACCAGTTGGAGTTGAAGCTCAATAACGGACTTGAAAGGTCACTGACGGCAGCCACCGGATGGGTGAAATTCATTCTGCAGTCCGAACAAAAGAAGACCGATTTTAAAGCGGAAACTGAAGAGATGGTCGTCGCATCAACGACGACTGTAAGATGTATGAGTTCTTGTTTATTTGACGTCCTCACTTGGGCGCATCTTTATTTCCAGGCCTGTACCAAGGTGGTCAAGTTCGTCAATTTCGTCGCCGCCAAAATTCGAGATTCGTTGGACGGCAAAAATGTTGATGCTGTACTGACGGAATTAGGAACGAGAGTTCATCGCACTATTTATGAACACCTTCAACAGTTCCAGTACAGTTCAGTCGGTATGATGTCGAGCATCAAACAGCACGTTTGAGTTGTCGCTTGCTAAGCACGATCTCCGATTATAATTTTCAGGAGCGATGGTTGCAATTTGCGATGTGAACGAGTATAGGAAGTGTGCCGCTGAATTCCGAGTTCCGCTCGTCAATCACTTGTTCGACATTCTGCACGCACTCTGCAACTTACTCATCGTTGTCCCGGAAAACCTCAAACAAGTTTGCAACGGCGACCAATTGGTAAATACGCTCGATTTGACCAGTATTTATTGGCAAATTAACATCAATCTATCTCCCTTCTCACTAGGCCGGTCTTGACCGATCGATTCTATTGAGTTTCGTGCAACTTCGTGCAGACTACAAATCAGCAAAACTGCTTAACCAATTTAAGTAACAAGAGAATTAAATATATAATTACGTAGAGCTCTTGCAAAACATTCCATTGCCGGCAAACCGAGATTGTTTCTCGATGTAATAAATGATCAAGTTCAATACATTGGGATTGAGTTGCCAGTCGCGTTGAGTTCCGAACGTTTGCTGCCTGCATTTCACTTCGGTCCACGTGCGTCGCACCTCATCGACTGGGTAGACAACCACGTGAATCGCGTTCCAGATCTGTTCTCGACTCATGCCCTCATCATGCAAATAATCGATGACCCTGTTCAGGTTGTCCATTCGGATGGCGATCCTTTGCGGATGGAGAGACAACTTGCTGTGCACTTCTGTATGTGTCCTGCCGAATAGTGACGCGATGTAACTGCAGCACTGTTTGAAGGGACTCTTCGGTCGGGTGTCCATGTATCTTCCACGGGAGTCGACGTCCCTGTGAACCACATATCGGAACCCCAACCTGACCAGCCGTTCGCGGAGTTCTTGCGGGAAAGGAGAACGCGAACTTGGTGCGAGTGGTTTCGTTTCGGTCTCGTACTGGACGTCTCTGGTTTCGAGCATGTCTCGCGAGAGGAAATGCGACGTGTTGGTACTTGAACAGCGCCGAACCAGGAACAGGTAAGAATGTCGACACAGTAGTTGACGTAGTACAAGCATGGCACGGGCACCAAAAATTGACCAGGACCGGGACCAGGAGGACCGGAACAGTGCTGCCTCTACTTGATGGTTATCATTGATTAATGGCGGCACAAAAATTGCGTGAATCACGCTCTACACAAGGACTTTCCTGTCTTGGCGAGCAGGAGAGCGAATAAACCACAGGTGCGGTCTTCACTGGTCACCTGCGAACATTCCGCATTACTCGTTCGGTGCTCTTCACGTTCCGAACGAGCGACGCAAGAAGCTCTTCTACCGATTTCTCTCGCCACGTCCAGGCAGTGCACCTTCCAACATGGTCATTTCTCTCGGCGAAGTTACCACGCCGAGTCAAGAGGAGGTGAAGCACTTAGAGCCGAACACGAGCGCGACTCTCCAGAGTCATAGCTTCGGCAACGGATCTCTGTTTGTGGCCACAACCAGGTACGAGCATAGCCATCAAGTGTTGTGTTCCGTGCCCGTTCATCTTCTCACGTCTCTCACCATTCTAAATTGTTCCGCGCTAATTTGTCTGAATCATGTCACTTCCACAGACTTACATGGATCGCCGACAATGGTCAAGGATTTTCGCTCGATTATCGCAACGTATCGCTTCACGCAATTTCTCGCGATTTAAATAACTATCCAGAAGAATGTCTCTACCTGATGGTCAGCGAGACCCCGAGTGATGACGAAAAAACGTCTGGTGAGTGATCCAAACTCGCATCTGCTGGACTGATGGCTAGTTTTCAGACACGAATACTTTTTTCAGTGAAACGTTTTCACCGTAATTTCTTGTTTTCCAGGCGGCAGTGGAGAAGACGATGAAGATCCGATCGAGAAAGTGACTGAAGTGCGATTTGTTCCCGACAACAAGACCAGTTTGGATGCAATGTTCAAAGCGATGTCTGAGTGCCAGCTTTTGCACCCCGATCCGAACGATTCGTTTTCCGAAGGGGGCGACGACGACGACGACGATGAGGAAGACATGTTCGAGGATGCCGAAGAAGGCGGTGGCGAGGGTAGAAGAGTGCGGGCTAGGGAAATTGGATACAATGTCGCTGTAGCCGAGCAGTTTTTGGGCGCCCCGGTCGCCGAAGTGGCCGCCACAACGAGTGGCAATGCGAACGGCGATGTCGAAGAAGTCGAGCAAATGAATATCGAGTATTTCGAACCTGTCCCCGGCCAATTCGATGATGCTGAGGAAGACGATGCTAAGTAATCGCTCGTGAACTTGTTTGAAGCGAATTCTGCGTTTTATACTTACCTAACAGCATCATGTAAATTAACGCGCATTTTATATTATCTTGACTGTCAAGAACGGAGAATCGATGCATAATCCGATGATCTGCTTCTCATTAATAAATACGTACTTTTTTCGAAGTGATCTAGCAGCTCATCAAGTTACGAGTTAGCGATTTAGCCCTTGCAAAGTAATCTTGATAACGAGTTTGTCTGGTAATAGTCACACAATGAGGAGCTTGGTATTTAATAGCACGGGATTGTTCTCTGTCGTTGCAATTCTTAATTCTTAATCCTCATAGGCTTTGCAGGTTTCGTCTCATGCACAACTCAGAATTTCTGTAACAGAAAATGAAGCGCGATATTACAATTTCATCAAGAATGAATTGATCGGCATGGGACGACGAAGCAGCTGGAAAATAGGGTGCGAAATGTTGGTCTCGAATTGAAGGGACGAAGTGTGCACGACGTATGCCGATCGCAAGTCTCCTCTCTCTCTCTTCGTCTGGCCCTGTTCTGTTTGTGCCAATAACAGATGTTTTACGTTTGCTGTCTGACTAGTTAAGTAACTATCGCTCAATGTCTCATATGTTCGGTGCTAGTAAGTAACTAATCGAAGTTGTTTGACGTTGGCGGTCTGCAGATGAGTGGAGAAGCCAACTGACGGCGCTACACTAATTACGATGATCAGCTATTAACTTAAGGTGAAGAGAGAGTGGAGACACGCAGCGAAATGGGAATTTGGTTTTTTTTTGCTGGCCACGCGCCAGACATGAAGTACTAGAGGGGAATGTCACTCGACACACAAGACCGGCAGCGGCGAGTCGCAAGTAGACCATTCTTCGTTCTTCGCTGCTCTCTCCTTGCTTCCCCATCATTATCATTTCCCTTCCCCGCACCTTCTGCAGCTCAAACATAAAAGCCGCAGCGAAATTCCAGAGTACGAAACCGTCGTGATCCCGGTTACCTGCTCGATAATACATTGTGAGCGAGTATAATAGTTAAGTGGATTGCTGCCGCAACCATCCTACAGACGTGGATCACACATCTGTCGATGTTTGTTGCTTGTGCAATGGTTGCATCGCATATCTTTGATTTAGCCAACGTCCCGACCCGTCCCGACTCGTCCCTTCTAACAGGACATGAATTGTTCTCGAGAGTCACCTTGTCGGACTGAACTCTCAGATTCACATGAACTCCGCAAATTTCGTGTCATCAAACGTTAAGTGTTGGAATACGAAAAGTTAATAAGGGTTTGCTCGTGACTCGCAAATAGTTCGGTTTCGCGTAAGTCGTGTCCATGTACAATCTCGTAGTACGCGAGTTCATTTCGAATATAATGGCGTAGTTTTGATCACGAATAACTAATGGCCGGCACCAACAGGCACCTATTTTCATTCAGTCTTGTTCACGCCTGATGACTTGTGCTCGGTGCGTCTTTATACGAAGTTATTTGATTTCATGTGAGTTTGACAAGACAAGACATGATAAACTTTCCCTTACACATGCGGCAAATTCGGAATGCCGAAATCTGGCATGAAAATTCATATTCATGTTCCATTATCATAATGATTATGATTATTCAGACACGTGATTATGTATACCGTGATGGTGAAGTCTTAACAATTATCTGTACTCGCTACGAGGTTACCAAAGTGGCACGAGGCTCGGGATTGGGTTCAGCCTCGTCAGGGTGGGTACTTCTACTTCTTCATTCTTCGTCTCCCTCTCCCATCTCCTGCTTGATCCTGCCACAAACATATTCGGCGGTGATTCTCTCTGTCCTCTCTCTCCAGATGTGTTCTCTGTGCTCTCCGTCCATGTGCTTATAGCTTAGTTGAGTCTGTCCCTAAGCAGTCCGTTTTTAGCTCTTTCTGCTGATGTTTCGGGTGCGCAAGATAATAAATATTCTCGCAATACTTCAAATACTTCACTAGTGAATATTTCACCGCTTCAATCTCATCGGGTGATTGCTGCAAAAGTTATGCATCAAGCCGCTGCAAAGCAACTTTGTGTCTTGGGCAAACTGAACGAAATTGACTGCCGTACACGCGATGTGATGCAATTTCGATAACGTCATTATCGGTGTGCACGTATACGCAACGAGGATCCTTCATCCATGGTAAGCAAACACCTTACATAATCAGAGCTCTCTCCCCTCGATTAAACTCTGGTATCGATCATTATTCAAATTAATGCTATTAAGACTGCAGTGGGGAACCAACATGCAGATGCACAGATATGAGCGATAATAATGACGATACTCCCACAAACAACGTTTCTGAGTCCCAAGACAAGAGAAAAAATCGAGAGAAAGGTCATGAGAAAGAAAGAAAGTATGAAACTTGTTTCGCAGCGCTTCATAATCACTTTGATTACAGAGTACTATCAGTGTTGTGCTGTGCATCTACACCCATACCTCACGTGTGCTGCAAGAAATAACCCGAACCCGGGCCACGACTGAGGTTCTCTCGTCGGGCGATGCCTCGACACGCACTAACATCCCGAAATTGATCTCATGATCGATGTTCAAGCTTCGACCCGCCAGTTCCCTGTTAAAAGGCATGCATTTCGCATCTAATTTTGCCGATTAACCAGCTCGTTGCTTTTATTTGGGAAAACTCGCCAAATGCCATACTTATTTCGCGTCGAAGAGCCGACCGACGACGACATAGTAAACACAGCTGCGAAACAACAGAAACACTCTCTCGATGAAGAGGAGAAGCACCTGGAACACGGCGATTGTTCGGCGTGACTTACTGCACAAAACCGTCATCTTCATTCATGAAATCAACCATCGTTCATCCGTCGGTTCCCTTCTTCTCCTTTCCTGCGTCCCAGTAAATAACTCGGACTTCTGGCATATCTACTTCGGTTTTCCCAAATGTTGCCTGTTTCGTCAACAATTTGTTCATGCATCCATTTGAAATCAGTTTCCAAATGAAGACTTCATTCGTATGTCGTTTTAATTTGTCTACACAAATTACATACATCGTTCGGTGAAGCTTTAAATAGCTACGAGGAAGTTTTGCTCGCTAGTCAGTCACGCCTAATGACCGTAATGATGTTCGGGTTAATACAAAAGATACAAACTAATTGTGTTAGAAATGAGTACTTGCTGTTTTCAAATGACTCGTAAATGCATCAATGATGCAATGGCCTAATAAATTTGAGAGAGAGTATTAAGGATGACTCGAACTAGGACACTTAACTGCTTATCAGACCTATTGTCTGTAACATCACCATTGTTGAAATTGCTCTAATTTGCCATCATCGGAACATGATCAAGTTGAGCATGATTGATATCTCGTGCCGCCAAACGTCGATTTAGTTCGGTGGCTTACTGTTTCAGTTGTTGTTCTTGGTCGTTTGAGGCATTTCCATGTCCCAACTGTCCCAGCGTATCGTCACCTCGTTTAGCTTCTTCTGTTCCATCGTCTTCGTCGTTAGGAATTCGCTTCGCAGTTTCAACTGCTCCTCCTGCTCGAATGACAGAAAATACAGATCTGTACATACGTATTTAACAAATATCCAAATGTCGTCTACTTTTTCGCCAAATTTTCAAGGGTGTGACCGATCCTCATATACCAAAGTAGACAGTGCTAAGATCATACCATATATCTCTATATATATCCATATGGGTACATGTATTCGATCGTAAATAATTTCAGTTCGAGACTGAATCAACTTGATACGATCAATGATCTTTTCGAATTAGCCCGAGGATGAGCTCGCTAGCAGAAGACCTGAGAAATGAGAAGTCATCTCCGTGATTATTGCTGTTGCTTTCCCTGAAGAATTTCTCTTTTTTATGTAACTGTTAATGATATCAGTTTGAAAATGAACATGGAAATGCGGGTCTCGTTAGCGGGCGATCCGTGTACGAGAATTTGGGCGCTTTCCTTTCGACGATGACGGTTTGAGCGTAGTGGATGCAATAAAACTGGTCTCTTAATGACTTGAAGTGAGTGAGACGCCGAAATGATGCGATGACGATGACAATGCTATCCGACGTTTCGTTTGTTTGTTCCTCAATCCCTACCTGAGTGTCAAACGCGGCGAACAAGCAAAATTTGGCACCGCTCTTGTTCATCTCTCTGTCTCTCCATTGCTGCTGGCCGCCGGCCGGTGAGACGATCATAATACATTCGTACTTCTCTCTCCTAAAAGCAGCAATGCACAAACTGAATTAGCTGTTTGTGTAAAGTTAAAGATGCTCAGATAAAGAGCCCAGGGAATCGCTCGTAAAACGGTCCGATCACAATCGAAGAACGAGTGACGGGAATGAGAGTCCGTCTGACTCTTTCCCTACCACTTCGTTGTGGGTGGCCATTCGCTGCTTGTCTGATTGTCCTGATTGTCTTGTGCTGCCTTCACCTCTATTCTTGAGCCGACCGATGTTCGAACAGAACGGCAAATGCTCACCTTGACTGCTGGTCGTTTGCCTTCATTAATGGCTGTACCACAAACATCATTTAAGTGATTCATGCATGATTCACACGCTGAGCTCACCCAAAACCGATGCCGATCGCGGGGTACTCATTAAGCGAGGTACTCATTAAGCGATCATCTCGAGCATTGTGAGTGTCCATCAGCAGATGGTAATTTGCACAGTGCTCACCGGCGAGTTTTGTTTGAAGACCATTGTGTCTGGCAAAGCGCGAACATTTAATACAAACTCATGGCTTATAACAGTTACAAGGGAGAATCAAGTACAATGCAGTACTCTACGTCTGTATTCTGTAATCTCATCATTTGCTCCCAGCAGTATCACGATGACACTGTCAACTGCTAAACAGAGAAGCTCTTACTGAGCTTTGCTACCTCTCACTACTTCTTCACACTGTCATTTCCAGACTTCAGATACACAAGATGAAGGCTTTGTAAAATTTCTATTAGCTTAGTATTAGCTTAGTCAAGGACTATTTTAGATGAATTCGCAGGTGCTTAATTGCGTAAACAACGAACATCCTTGGATTCCAGAAATGCGACTCCGATCGCACAATGGCCTAACTGAATCGTGAAAGTGACAGTTAACTTGTTAAACATAATGTCCGTGTCTGCATCTTTAAGTATGCAAGAGTAAACGCATTTGAACAACTTGCATGTAAAGCGAGCAGAATGCAACGTCAGACAGACAGACAGACATGCGAGTGATTTATAAGACTGCTTCTGACACATCCATTTGAGCGAATTTCTCCGTGATCGAGCAGAACTTGACCGGTCCAGTTCTACGTAATCTTCCCAGCGTCATGATGTCAGCATTGCAGATCTCCTTTGGATTTGCGGGCCAACGAAAACGAGTCACTTGTTCGACGACGACGAGAGAAGAGAAAGAAACTGGCCGCTCGTGAGGAATGCAGGCATTTGTGATGCACATTGAGCAACGAGCATTGAGGGCCTGGAAGAGCAGCGAGGCGAACAAAAGACCCGACTTCCTGTGTCGCCGACCGAATCGAGGCGGTTCTTCATTCCCAATTTTGCCAATCTAACTACTTGCCACTTGTCACCCGTCTGCACTCGGGTTCGGCTCTCAGGCTAAATGTGTCTGTTGCGCGATGCATCTCTCATTGTGTTGTTTCTTGTTTCTTGTTTGTGATGCTGCACATGTGATGAGACGAGGTGAGTAAAGAGAACAGAGTCAATTCGATTCGCAATTGCAAATCGGTCGCGTTTCAAAAACGAGTTCGAGTACGCACTAACAATGGGGGTGTGAAGTACGAAATACTGCCAACTGCTCAATTGACGATGAACCGATCAAAATTCAAACTACATACATATGTTTTCTGAATATATTTTTATGCCGCGTTTGTGTACCACTAACGTCTGGTGCCGATCTAAAGGATTCCTTGTATGATCGTCGTGGCAATGCTCTTGTAGTGCGTGATCAGATTCCGCTCCGGACTCGTTCTTCATCTGATATGCACTAATTGGCATGTTCTTGGTCGTAAAATATTAGCTCTCGTGTGCCATAATTGATCGAACTGTTTCCAGATGCATCACCCTAATCCGATCAATTCAGAGAACCTCTGACACGTGTCTCTGAGTGTCGAAACTATCCGAGCTCTCACTGTATGTCTGTTTAGACTGCTGAAGGGTCGTTTAATCGAAAGCGGATATTCCCGGCTGCAAATGAGGGACGCAGCAGTCGATGCAGTGTGTAATCGAACTCGCGATGACCGAATTAGGGGCATGTGGCGAACACGAGGCAGAGTCGAAGCCAGAAACAGGAGAACACATTTGGTGATTTTGTGCACCACTTAGTTGTGTTCCTCTCGGAAAGGCTCAGAGACGGCCTGCAAACTTCACACCGACACGACACCACCATTTCTGTGTCTCTGCTCAATGATGAACATGAATCCTGATCATGATAGACCATCGCTGGTGAGGATTAATGCGAATGTGTTATTGGCATTTGTTCCGCTGCCGTCTTCCTTGTTTGCGCACCATCGTCTTCTCCGTGTTTATTGCCGGATTACGTAAAACTTTTTCGGCAGAAATAAGTCTGAACGTGCTGCTTCTCTTTCGATCGCAGAATTTGTACCTGCAATCAATGCTGAGCACGGGCGATCACGGAACTCATCAGGAGTTGATACTCGATAACTCCTGTTTGCTTTCCAAAGGAAGACGTTCGACGGAAAACTTATCATCCTCAGGTAATAACTTAACTTGAACTTAATACAACTTGTCGTGCTCGTCCCTCTCTTGCTCTTGTTTCTGTTCTGGCAGTTAATCAAAAGTTTGATTATTCAGGAAAAATGCACATGAACCAGCAGCAGGATCATCATCATAATCACAATCGGCGCCCTCATCAAAATGCGGCTCAACACAATCACGAAGGGAAGCAGAGGCGGCTAATTAGCGATGTAACAGATGAAACACAACAGCACATATACGAAGATATTGGATACGACCAGGAGAATGAACCTTCCACTGATGGAGACGCTTCTAATGCTCATGCCAATGGTGACTGCTCGGCGCCACCACCACCCAGACTGGCCCCAGTCAGCGGAGTGTTTGGGTCATACTCGAAGGTATTGCATAATTGTTGCGATGTATCACCACTTTATCAGTACGAGCCCAGAGACGTTGCCGCGCTCTTCGCTTCTTATTCTCCTACCTTCCACTCCGCGATCAAAGTACTTCATCTGCGTCTCAGCATGAAGTACTGGCAGTCAGATAGACGTGGAGAAGGCGCACCGATGACCATCTCGACCTCTCGCTGACGGTCGTACTCGAAGCACGCGCACCGCAAATGGCCTGCAGTCATTTCGCTGCTTTTGCTAATCGCCTAATGCCCGGGACCGAGTACCGAGATAGTGAAGCTGACACGCGAAGTCGCCAACCGTGACTTCGCCATCATCGAGCTCAAGAGAGTCGAGTTCGACTCCACTTAAGTATTGCTGTTTCCTGCTGCTTAGCCTCTTCAGCCATGCAAGCAATCGCCGTAATAATAATAATGGGTATGAGACTAGACGCGAAACAGGTGTCCGCGACGTTTCCAATCAATATTCTTCATCTCTCTCGTGTCATGTTCTATGCCAATTTATGCCAAACGGGTAATATTGCATCAGAGTAATTCTTCCCAACTGATACGCATATCGGACGACGATTGCATTTCACATTTTTCCGATAACACAGGTCGTCAAACTGATCAAATTTTACGGGTGACGAAACGGTTCTCGGTGGAGTCTTGTTGTATTCTTATTCTCTAACTTTGCACAACACTCATCTCATCTGATGGCTAGCCAAGAACTGCTTTAATAATGTTCACCAGTAACAAGCATGAATGAACTTTTGCCCAGCTCGGCTCTTTGAATACCTCTGCTGAAAATATCCTTGCATCCTTTCGGTCGTGCCATCGATGTCCATAAAGCTCATGCAAACTCCCTGAAACTCCCTGCCATTCGTAGTTTTACGACCAGTTTGACAGAGCATGAAATAAATGGAGGCAAATGCATGAGTCTCGCTCACCAGTTTGAGCATTATGAATACAGTCTGAAAAACAATTGGGAAATGTTCGAGAATAGCACGACTACCGCAAGTGCACCATCATGTTCAACGTTCGCATCAGGCATCAGGCTCCAGCATCAAACAGTGGATGGATGGGAAACGTAGCGAGTCGTTGAACTTGTTCATCCAAACTGAGCCACAGCCACATCCATCCAGATCTGGAGCCTGAGCCCTGAGCCCGGGCTCAGAGCCGGTCCTAATGCAATATCTCATTTGTCAAAATGCCTCGCAGTGTTGCATTTTCAATGCTTCATATCAGTTCGATTACTGCGTTAGTTAGTCGTCTGGGTTCTACCAGTTCGCACATCCACATCCACATTCACCTTCTCCCTGTCGTCCAGTTCAGTTGTGTGTCGATGTTTCGCAATTCGAATTTCGTTGTCACTTCGCGGTCCATCACAACGGATGTCACAGGACTCTTCATTCGTCGCTTGTTCCAGGTTCGATTGTGCTCCATTCTATTGTTCTCGTTCTTCTATCGACTTCACTTCTCTCTCCTGTTCTGCTGTCGGCCGTTTGCATTCACTGTCAGTCACTGCCGAAGGTGTTTCATTACCTTGGTCGAGTGCCATTATCGCTCTATCGCCAGTCTGCTGCGGAAATGTTTGCACGCTTCATGAGTTTTGGTAGCAATTACACCGAAATTGTTGTTAGATAAATTTCTCCGATCTTGTTGCATTTTCATGCGGTTACTTAAGTACTTGAACATGTTACTCATACTGCATTTTATTACTTTGTACATGTCGCGAACGTGAGAAGGAACGCGAACTAGGTAGCGAATTCTCTCTAGAAACGGTTCGCTTCGCTTTATTAATAGTTCATTGAGCTTTTATAACCGAATGCGAGCGGAAATGATCGGCGATAATCAATGACTCGAGGTTGCACGTGTGAGAGTCGCGCACCGGAACCGGAAATTCGAGTAGACTGAGTCACCTCGACACA
>JAGGCA010004058.1:12375-25967 GCA_022876805.1 Osperalycus tenerphagus | reverse complement strand
AAGTGGTGAAGGTTCTTCCTCCAGTGTCGCCGTCCTGTTGAAGCCGCTTCTGCGAGTGAGGTAGGAGCTCGATGAGTAACTATCGCTACTGTCATCCCTCCTGAGTAGTAGGTCTGACGGCCGTCTTGCTCGGGATGAAGAGCCACGAGTGTCTTCATCTGTACTTGACGCACGATGAAATCGACCACTATATGATGTCAGGTCGTTTCGGTTTAGGGCCTCCACACTGTCTCGACGAATCTGAGCACTGCGATTGAGAAGGGAACTGACTGCCGAAGGAAGCGCATCTCGATTCGATGTCTGTGATGAAGGACGAGTGGTAACTGCCGCGGTCGCATCTTCATCAGATTCGCTCTCACTTTGTGTACTTTCCTCGGTCGTTGTCATATTTCGTAACTTACTGAGATACGATGACCGTTTAGTATCGTCTTCCTTCTCTGCCGTTCTTCGCGGACGACTTTCTTCATCCACGTCTATCGATAAGTTCTTGTCTACTAACGGCCAACGTACAGACCTGAAATACACAACAGAACAATTAACGAGAACAGTCATCGAATCCTTCCATCGATGGTCCTAATTTGTTCATCTAATGACTGCGAGCGCTGTGATCGTACTTGAATCAGGAAGAGCGACAGCGGTGCGGCATCGATGGCCCGGCTGAAGTGGGCGACAAGTAGCTGATCTGATCTGATTCGGATGTGCTCGATGGCGATAAGGATTTCGAAGATTGCGTAACCTCGAATGGTGCGATATGGCACGTAATTTTGTCCCCCTGACTGCCATGAAAGTCTTCAAGGCCTTGCCCAAACTGACTAGTTCCCGAGTGGCCATTTAAATAGCAGTTTGTCGCATTGTTGGGTGTTGGACTATGTTGTTGCAAATCGGAAGAACGCGTCGACTGACCGAGGCTGGTACATATATGCGCGCTTCACTAATCGTCTGTGGACATCGAATCAGTAGAGATAGGTAACCGTCCATCATTGCTATCTGCTGGCGATTCTATCTTTCTGGCAAAGAAGCCTCAAAAATTTTCAGTGACCGTTGTCGCTACTTGCCTTGCAGAAATGGCCTGCCTGGTGGGCAGAGCTGGTGTCGAAATTGTGTCCCTGTCTCTTGTTCGCGATGAATCAGTACTGTCAACGTGCTGCAAGTTCGTTCTTCGCTTCCTGGCCAGTCGCGCGAGTCCGTTAGTCTCACCGACAATACTATCCTCATCATCGACATTGATCGCTTCTACCACAGCCAGTGTTGTGGAGCTGATGGAGCTTCTTCGCGAACTGGTGCGAGATGAAGCACCGAGTCCAAAATTGCTCAACTCTGGCGGTTCATCTCGTTGAAACGAGAGTACTCTACGTGTATATCGACCAGTAGGTGACTCGGGAACTGATGGTTGTCTTTGGATCGGCGAAGATGGAACACTCGCTTGCCTCGTCACAGGTTGCGTTGTTGTCGAGGAAGCTGCCGCGGCTGCTTGATTCTGTTTCTTCTGTTTCTCGATGTCGTCCTCCAAAACTTGTCTCGGCGGTGGTGGCGGTGGTCTCGGCGGAGGTGGGTGATGGATAACTGAGGGCGGTGGTGGATTTCTGACTTCCTCTTCTTTTCGTTCCTTTTCCACTTTGTGTTTCGTTTCATTCTGATGCAATCGTTGCATCAGGTGAGGCGAATCGCACAGCTTGATGATTCCGCTGAGCGGTCCTCTGCCAACTTCTTCGCACTCAAACACCTTTGTTTTAATTTGGCTTGTGATAGTCGATTCATCGAATCTGACACTGCGGCGAGAAGATCCAAAATCGGTTTCTTGTTCTTCCTCAAGAGCAGCCGCGCGTTCTCGTTCTCGTTCGCGCATGAAACGGGATCTGAATTGCACTCCACTCAAGCTGTAGGACGAGTCGTCATCACCTGGACGCGGCCAGTCTCGTGTATATCGATCTGAATCTCGCGACCCAAACCGAGCGCGTTCCTCTGCATCTGTCTTTTCGCTTCTACTCCCGTATCTCGTGTATCGGTCTTCGTTCGTATTTCGTCGGTCACCTCTAGCATCTCGTTCCGAATCGCTCACGTGCCCGACACCAAAACGATTTGGGAAATCCGTTAACCGTTTATCGACCGGTTGAAGACGCTGCTGAACTTGGGCGGCCAGTGTGTGATCGCTTTTACTTCTCATCAATGAATTTGGTCCAGGCACTGCCAACGAATTTGTATTCGCTGCGCTTTGCAAGGATGCCGACGACTCGCTCATTTTCAGTTCACCAAAATCTGGAAAAGATCATTACAATCATTAACTATCTGCTTGGATGATTCTAATTACTTCATAATAGACGACCAAACTGATTACTAAAGTGATTCAGAAGTTGCCAGGCTTGTTGAAGTTTTTTAGTCCAGGAGGGGGTGTAGCGCAAAATCGTTAAGGAGGTCTACTATAGTCTATCTTGAAACAAATCGCAACGGTAGAACTTTCCTTCCGTACCCCTTCAGCAAGCCCGGTTGTGGCTTCCGTTTTTAGCGAGTTCCGCAGTATGCGGTAGCGACTTTATATACCCGTCGTTATAGAACCGGTGTCGGCGCCAATTTCTTACATAAATAACATGATATCCGCGCTGTAACTCGCTATTGAAATTGCTACCTCAAACGTAGTACTCATACGTATTGGTAACAAATGGACCATTTCAAATGGTTTACCTTTGAGTGACCGTCGCAGTATTTCGAAATCGGTAATTGGCAAAAATTGTATTTTGCGTCCGTAATTCGAATTCTCGATGTCGAAATTGCGTAGAAATTCGAGTGATTTTAGGAATATCTCCTTGCATTCAACGAGTTCGATGTCGTTCCAATCATGTTTCTCATTAATATATTTCTCTGCTATTTCGACATTCGACGATAGCGTTGCAATTTCATTGCCGAGATCTTCTTTCAGTTTGCTGAGCGCTCGTTGTTCTTGTAGAGCGAATTCGTCCAGTTCTCCGATCAGTTTCTCTTCCTTATCCTTGATATCCTTAATAAAACGTCGCACGATTTCTTCTACTTCGTCTTTGATTTGTACGTGATTGTGAGTGAGCTTATCTGAATTTCGTGCAGTTTGCTGGAGAGCATCACTTAGACGGCTGACTCCTCGCTTCACCTGACTATTGATCCGAGATATTTCGCGTCGCAGAATATCGGCATGGCCTTCCTTACATTCACTGCAAACTTTTTTGTCACAGTGGACACATTTTTCAAGGCAGTTCTTCTCCGAACAGATGGAACATCGCTCCATCATCGATGGAAGCGGTTCTGGTTCTTCTCCCGTTATGTTGCTATTTAGAACAAGAATAGTGTTAAGACGCAATGTTGACTTGTAGATGTAATGTTTCATAGTACCGGTGTAGCTCCAGAAAGCGCGTCATCTGCTCGGAGAACAAATGAAATCACCTGTCACATAATTGCAATATCCTTTCAGGAGCAGATTAGTGACCACTTACAGTTACGTTGGTCGGGAAACTCTGAACGCCTTGCAACGGAATTCGATGCTCCGCTCGACATTCGGGACATTTTACTTGTTTGCGCACGTAATCGACGAGGCCTTCCATGCAAGGCTCTGTTCTCCACGAAGAAGACAATGTCAGTCACGTTAACGTCTAATAAAGAGGTTATTTTTTCACCTCCACAAAATGTGTGATGGCAAGGCAATAACTTCGGATTTCGAAATCGGTCCAAGCAAATAGCGCAAGTCAAGAGCCTTTCCAATTGTTCCCAAGCCGAAGACATATCGGATCAGATGGCAGAGAGACGAATCGAGGAAGGTACAGTTGAGCTGTTTAGACAAAATTCGTGTTGAGTTCGTGCCAATCACAGAGTTTCGTTGAGTGAATGAGAGACGATCTGTTCGTGCGGCAACAGTCCCGTTTGAAGTGATACATGTGATGCAATAAAGAGTTTTCAGGTCACAAACCATGCACACGTGCAACAAGTAAATCATTTTTGGCACCGCTGAAGAATCAAACTCGCCCAGCATCCATTCCGTTCGTTCTCAACGAAACAGTGTCACAAATTTGTCAACATGACAAAAAAATTTTCCGCTCTTAGTTGTCTGAAGCTCAAAGAACAATGTCATCTGGGATTCCAAGAGCTCATCCACACAGTAAAGGTCGGTTTCAGAAAAATGCTGTTCTTGCAGGTGCCACTGGTTCAGTTCATTCGCTGTTGCGATTCCAAAACTTGCGAAGCTCGGCAACTCGATGACGTTAATGGTGATGCATTTTTTGCACGGATGTTGCACTTGTTCGTAAGTCTGCGGTTATTCACGTTTTGCCATTAAGGGAGTTATTTTGAGCCGTTCTGCTGGTGAGACACTCGGTCTGTGCTGCATTTCGTCTGCCCATGTCTGCCATGGGTTTTGGCCACACGAGTTCAATGAGCAAGACACACACACGCCGTTCTTCAGGCATCAATCTAATCTGCAGTATGTTAACCAGTTTAATTACCTATAAGCATTAGATTAGCGCTGCATTTTCGAATTATTTTTCTGACTCCAGCATGGCGAACTGGTCATCTTGAAGTAATAGTAAAAGCGTTGACCATCATTTCAAGTTCGTGCACACACACATCATCTGCAATTTCTTAAAGGCATCTGCTGAGTTATCGGTGTCCGCTCTTTAAGTTGGGACGCAATCAGATCAAGACAATCACGACCAGCACACTCGCTCATTTGAACACGTATCTTACCGATTTAAAGCAAATGTCGTTCGAATGGCTGAAGACGTTCGATTTGAGTCGAATTTCCCTTACGACGGTCTCGAGAAGTTTCACCGTAAGTCGTTCGTATGCTGCGAAGGATTAAGACATAAATCGTCACGTAGAACGAGAAGTGCTGCACGACGATATCTCGAGGTCTAAGAGTGGCACTTGAGAAGTGCGCACGTCGTCTTGGATGAGTTCCTTCCCGGAGACGGCACTTGCTCAAAATAAATCTCGCAACTCTTTCTTCGCCAGCACGCAACAGAGATACCCAAGAAAGCGACAGACTCACGGTTTGGATTTGGCAACCAACAGAAGCAAGTCTCTTTTCATGCGACTGTGACATCGCCCAGCAGTTGTTCCGAGCATCTGGAAATCAAGCGATCATAATCTCATCACTTGGATTTACTGAGAACGTTATTCAACATTCGCGTCTGTTCGCAAGTGAGATGCCCTTACAGGGTCAGGCTGACAAACAGAGCTCGAAGCTCATTAATTAGTTGTAGTAAACATACAAATACATTAATTAATATGGCACGAATAACGCTGGAGTATTAATCAAGTTAGTTTTAAGTAAATGACGACCGCATTGATATCGAAGTAACATCAAAGTGCCCTTGGTGACCTCGCACTCGACTTGCGCTTACTGACACAGAACATCACACAGGCGAGCACCAGGAACACGCCGAAAACGACCGCCGAAGCAATGAAGGGCCGCGCATCGCTACCCGAGGCACTTTTGTAGGAGAACCACTGCAACGCGTTCGATTTGGACTGAAGACCACAATCAGCCTGTAAGAGAAAAACATACATGACGCTAAATTGCAATTTTAGAAGTAATTGTCATTCAGTACCTTGATAAGTATTGCGTTCTCTTGCTGAATGATTGGATTGTGCGAGCACAAATATGGCAGGGGGGCAAAAGACGCTGACGAGGTAAGGTTGTGGCTAAATTCCCAAGATATGAGGGCTTCGTGTGTGTAACGGATTGGGGACGCGAAGTACAACCACCGAGTGACGATCGAAAGGTCTTTGTAGTGAAAAGTTGTTCCCGACGCGAGTACCAACGCAGAAACGATGAGACCAAAGCAGATGGCTGCTGACGAACGCCTGTCGCAGAGCCAAGCTGTGGCCAGAACAATGATACGGATGGCGTGCAAGTACGCAACAATGAGCAGCAGGTAGAGCGTCAGGTCTTGGTGCAGTCCGGCCATCGACGCTGCTGGCAGGGCGAATGCCACATAAGTGAGTGTAGCTCGCGGCAGTGAGTAGAGGAGTTTGGCCATGAGGAATGCAGGTTTTGTGTAGAAATTCATCTTGATCTCGTTGAGCACGTACTGTTTCTCTTGATGCACTGCAAAATTCGAGTCATTAGTAATGAGTCATTACCATAATCACAAACGAAGGTCTGCTTTAGTAAGTCTGCATGAAGCAGTTATGTTACCTTCGTTCAGCTCCATCAGCATGAGAGGCGTCTAGAAAATCGAATCAGGCACGTTACATAATTTCTCAACAGAGATTAAGCATTATTTGTCACATTCAAGAGTATTTATCCTCACAAATGCAATCAATGTATAAGCGACGCTAATCGTCAGCCAATGTATGTTAAAATTGACTGTTCAACTAGAATTGTAGTTATAAGCAAAGAGCACTTACTGGCAAGACAGCGAGCATTGCATGATAGAAACCGATTCTGTCCCATAAGTGTTCCTGCTCGCGGCCACCACGGGCATGCCAGTAAATGGCACCACACAGAACAGAGAGACAAAGGGCGACGAACATGGCTCGAAACATGCCAATGATGTTGTACGGGAAGGTGAATATCATGGCACGACTGTCAAACGAAAGAGAAAGATAAGCATGTCAATTGCATTTGACATCTGAAGCGCTTACATCCAAATTGCCAGGAACTGAATGGCGATATTGGACTTGTGAACAGGCGGCGGTGCGATGCTCGGAGGTCCGAGGGGGGGAATGGCGCTCGGCGCGTTTCGTCGGGCGTACAAATCGACCAAACTCTCGATCCGTTGACTCGATTCGAGCATGGCTTCGGAACTGAGATTATCCAGCTGGAAAAAGAGAACGAGTTTGTTAAATGCTTGTTAATTTGCGATCACGAATGCATACATAATCAGAGTCCCACCCGACATGACGGTGCTCACAAAATTTTCCTTAGTTGAGCTAATGTAATTTAATTCCACACAACAGCAAACTGCTCATCATTGCACCATCGTTAAGCCGAAGGGACACTGATATCATGCTTTTCGTGGTCTCTACCAGCTGCTAGCACATCAGTTGACTTACGGTAACTAGGTCTAGGTAGTAATCGCTCGGGTTTTTGAATGCGGGACACGGGAAATCGATGTAGGCGAAAAAGGACAATAAATCTTTGCGCTTGCCGAAATACAGAACTCTTCCAGTTGATATGAGCGCGACTGGGGATGAGAACGACGTGAGACGTGTTGAAACAAGCGAGTTATGTAATGATAGGATCAGATGCGCGGAGTTGATTGTTCGCACACGATGCAACCCTCAAATTCATAACTATTTGTCTTACCTCGTGTGAGCATTGTAAATATTTCGTATGTCGGCGGATTTATCGTCATGATGACACAACGACCACTAATTAGAGCCCACTGGCGGAGATACTAAAAAAGAATTAAATTTAATTAAATGTGTACGGTACGTATTGGTACATCAAACTGATTACCTCGATCAGAAAGAAAGTGTCGAAAATGTCCATGCTGCGAGTCGGCTGATCAAGAATGAGCACATCGGTATCAAGTAGCAGGTTGATGGCGATAAGAAGTCGTCGTCGTTCGGCTTCTGTCAGATCTTCGACGCTTGTGTGTCGCACTTCCGTCAAGCCGAGCTCCTGGAGGTAAGAAGTGAAAAATGTATATAAAAATTGGCGCCTTTATAGCGCGGGCTGTCGTTGCGATTGCAGCATGCAATACGCGTTCAGTGCGATTCTCGTCGTCTGTCATCAGGGGTGAACATCAACACAAATGGCTGAGAACGAGGACATAGTCGACCTGGTAAGTGATGAACAAGGTGCGCGGGGAGGTGATGGCGATGCGATCGAACGAGGGACAGTGCACACTCACTAGACTGGAAGTTACGATGGGGCAGCAAGTGGATGCGCCTCAAGGGTTGCGGAAAGCATCTCAATTCGCCGACCAGGTACTCGACGTACTCCCTGCATGCAGAGACCTGTGCCAGAATCGAGTCCGAATGTTCATCTCGGCCCAGCACGTCTGGGATCACTTCGTGCGCCATGTGGCCAGCAAGATAGTCAAGTACACTCAGCATTTGCTCAGCGAGTAAACATGACGAGACAAGACGAGCAAGAGATGTCTGTCTAGCTTAGCTGTTAAATGTAATTTCGTAACTCTTTGTCACCATTTGAATTGTCATTCGCGTGCAAGTATAATTTGTAAGTTGTTACCTCGAGCAATGCGTTAGTTCTCTTTTTCGTATCGAACGCACTTCGTTTCGCGGGTCCCTGCACTAATCCAGTGAAAAGAAGAGTTTGTCGCGTCGTCATTTTCGGGCACAATGTCGTGTCGCGGTTCACATAAGCGACGCATTTCGCGAGTTTGTCGGTGCTCATGTACACGCCATTCAGAGTGATGTCCACCTTGACAAAACAAAATTACAATCAAATCTTATGCAAGTTTTTGCTTTGTTAGTACCTTCACTGTTGATCGGTGTTTGTTGTATCGGTGCGCCAGAATGTCGAGGATCGACGTGCCTTCGAATTCTAAGTCGACGAGAATAAATCAAACATAAACACATAATTGAGGAAAGAGTATATCGATTGAAGGAAAAGAAAGTAGAGGAAGTCGTCGTGCATAACAATTATAAATTATGATTCGTATTTTTAGCATTTCATTTGCCTGAATAACTGCATCACGCCGATTATGCGAAACAATTGCGTGTCTAAATGAGATGCGAAACAATGACATCTCATTTAGATTCTCAATGCCGCAAGCAGCACATCATCATCATCATAATGATCTGCTTTTCTTCTATTCAGACTGCCCTAATCTCGGGATGCCTCTAATCCGTGCAACTAGCAAAAAGTTCTGGTTTCGTTTTGTAACCGCGCGCCCATCACACTCTTGTTGCGGTCAATTAACGAAAATCCAGCACCAAACTCACTACCGCATTTCGTTCACGGCACTTTGCGCCACAAATGAATCAAATAAATAATTATTATTCTTTCTCTCGCTGCTGGAAGTCCATTCAGATGCGGAATTGTTGTGTTCGCGATTGTCACGGAAGGATGACGTTAATCTCTGCTCCGAGATGAATTCTCTGAAGCGTTGAAAGCGCACTGATGCCCAGTTTGCCCCTCTCTCATCCGAATAACTAAAATAAATAATAACTAAGCATGATAACCTAAATAGAGTCTAATTCTGCAAGCTAACCGCCAATCTAAGTACTTGTCCATCATGTGAATGTAGGCTCAATTGTCTGATCACGTTGCAAGCCGAGTTTGTGTTTGTCACGCGAGTGTTTGAATTTAATTAAATTGGAGATCGACTTATCCGTATAATTAGTTGGAACTGTCGGGAAGACCGCTCTGAGCTGATTCGGATCTGAGGTGACGACACTCACCGTTCGTTGCCATGATGGCCAGAATTTCGCCAGCACGCACTTCAAAACTGATATTGTCCAGGACGCGCAACTTTTGTCTCCGGACGCCACACAATCGTCGCCAGGCCGACGATTTATCGACTTCGTAATACAGATTACGAACAACAAGATGCGGGTGTTTGACGGGCACGAAACTCGCATCGAGACCAAATGCAGAACTGCCATTCTTCATCGTATGGCCATTGCTGGGATGTCGCAGGTCAATTTCTGAGTGCGCCTTCGCGTGTCCGTTGTGGTATGCAAAGTGGTGCGACGAATGGGGATGTTGTTGTTTTGGTTGCGAGTGTTTCTGGTAGTAATGCGAAGAATGACTGAGCGGCTGTTGAAGAGTCTGGTGCGACTTGGTGGCCGTTTCGATGAACGTCGACTCCTTGTGGCTACGGACCAGATCCGGGTCGCTCTTCCATGAGCGTCGTGCTTGATGGCGATGAGTGTGTGGCGTGTCGGACTGCGATTCCGAATCGGTTTCCATGGCGCGGTTCTCATGGCCTCGTAACCCAGAAGAATAGCCGGAATGATGCGCGCCACCCACACTCCTATTCACACCAATTTCACTTTGCGTTGTTTTTACACGAGGAAGACCGAATCGCAGGTACGTGTAAGCGTCTGTCTTCAGGCGTGGTCCATACTTCGGGTGATTGAGAATGTTGTTCACCGTCGTCTCCTTCAGTTGAAAATTTCCGAATGGTCTCTCCGAACTGGCACTCTTGTTCATGCCGAGAGCAGACTCTGTCAAGTCGGCGTTCAAATTTTGACGGTATATGGACCAGGCGTGGAGGTCCTCAGTGTTGTCGTGTCGCGGATGGACGTGCGACGCGTGGCCGTGGCCGTGGCTGTGGTTGGCCGCAGACATAGCAGGCACAGAGTATTTGCGTGAGTCACTGTCCCACATGTGAAGCGCGGCCGAGTGAGAGCAACATCAATGACGAGCAGAGACCAAGACGTAGATGAAGATGGAGTTGGGGATGGGGATGGGGATGAGGGACACTTGGGAGGAGAGGGTTCATGTTCATGACGTGGCACAGGCACTGCTTAGCTGAAGACAAGGCTCGTATTGAGGCATTCAAATCGAAGCCATGAAGCATACTTATAAGGAGAATCGCCTTCACTCTTCACTTGAGCGACTGGTCGAGCAGGTTTCAGACGCAAACTTTCAGTTCAGTTCGGATCGCTTGGCAGTTGGCAGGTTGAGGTTGCACCCGAGCGAGGCGGGCACAGGTGTGAGGTAAGGTAAGGTGTGTTCAGATCTCTCTACCTTGTATAAATAGCAATGTTTATTCATTCAGCAGCAGAGCATCCATGTTACAAGTCGTCCACATCGGCACACCAACTGCACCAAAGTGATGAGTTTCGCCGTCGATCCTCTGTCCGCGCCTCACTTGCCCGAGCACATGCTCGAACTAATTAATGTCAGTCACTCGGGACCTGTCGGGCCAGTCAAAGGTATGCCTCCATAGTGAAACTACAGAGTATCTGTATCTATATGGAGTGAAACTGTCTATATGCATCACAACCAATGATGTAACGTTCACAGGGTCCTTCTGGTCCAAGTTGACTGGTTCCGTGTCGTCGGGACTCATCCTGAAAGATGTCTCATGCGAAGTTCACTCTGGCGAAGTAATGGCCATTCTCGGAAGCAAGGGCTCCGGGAAGAAGGCACTAATCGACGTAATTGGTCACCGGGTGGCTCAGGGATCAACGCGCGGACAGATTCTGATGAACGGTAAAAACAATTTGTTCTTTCTCGCCATACGGCTGCCATACGGGAGGCAGTGGGCCGGTTGGGTGCCCGAGAAGGTGCGAACCGCAATTTTCAAGTACAGGCGGCGAAACGTCAAGCCGTGTGAGGATCTCTGGTTCGGAGGTAGTCACTGACCTGCTTATATACCGGTGAAGGAGAGATTTGCACATTTACAGTTTATAAGTCATCGATTAATCGTAATATGTGATACTACGCTGGGCATCCAATCAAATGGATATCGCATTGATAATTTGTTGCTTATTTTGCAGACGTACCATTGACACTACGCTTATTCCAAGGTTTGACTCAAGTCCCGAGAAGATCCGTTTGAATATGAATGCTGTTGTTTGTTGCAGAACAATGCGGTTTCGTATCGAAAAGAACGCAGTTCATCGAAGGCCTGTCAGTGCGACAAACGCTCTCTAATATGGCACAGATGACACTAAAAGCAAGCAGTTCGATTAAAAGAGCGAGAATAAAACAAGTTCTGGCTGACCTTGCATTGACATCGTGTGCTAACCGCAATGTGACCAAGTTGACCGTGTCGGAAGCAAAGCGGCTCGCTATCGGCCTCCAGATGATTCGAGATCCACTACTACTGGTGCTTGATGACCCAACGTGCGATTTGGATCCACTCAATACGTATGTGCAATGGAGCGCTGCATTCTAATTGTCACCTCATTCATAAACAATGCAGGTACTTCGTTGTGTCGATATTATCGAATCATGCCAAGAAGTATCAGGTAAGTGTGAAAAGATAAACAGAAGTGGACAGATGCATGAAAGTTAAATTCGAATTAGCTGATTAACGAAAATTTCTTTGTCTCTGTCATAATAGCGATTGGTCGTGCTGACGATGGACAAACCACGTTCGGATATATTTCCGTTTCTTGACCGAGTGAGCAACGAGCATACATAGAGCGCAACGCCTGCAGTTCTACATCTAGTTGACATGCATTTTTATTCATAATCGACCTTTCTCATCTCAGGTCACATATTTATCTCTCGGTGACGTCGTGTATACGGGATCGACACGAACGCTCATTGATTATTTCAAGTCAATCGGTTTTCCGTGCCCCGAGCTCGAGAATCCATTAATGTATTACCGTAAGTGAATTAGCATCTCTTGGCGCTGTCATCACCAGCATTATATGACTTCGATTCACTTGGACAGTTTGTTTGTCGACCGTCGACCGTCGCAGTCGGGACCGTTTTATCGAGTCTTCAGCGCAGATATCTGCTCTCGTCGAGAAGTTTAAATCGGCCGAAGTAATTAATTAATTAAAGTTATATGAAGTACAGATAATTAAGTACAAACTTACAAAACTGTTTAATTAACTTTTGAATTTTTGTCCAGGCCGAAGGGCACGAATTTCGCAAGTTTGTTCCGGCGGTCAACATTATGCCACCGCGTGCCGCCTCGATCCCACTCACCGCGTACGGTCGACCCTCAGCATTCTCGGTGACCATGGCTCTTCTGGGCCGTCAGTTTAGTAGCGCCTTCACGTTGAAGCACCTATTCACCAGAGTCTTGGTCCTTCCGCTATTTTTCTTGTTCCTTTTCGTTTTCATATTGCCGCGTCTGTTGTTTCAACAGCAAACATTCCAGACCCGCGGCGGCCTTTTCTTCAATATGCTGGCGGCGATCACATTCATCAGTCCGGCAATCACTGCGTACAACTGTAAGTGATATTAATCGTAGGACTCGCACATTACCATCATGTTTTCCATGTTTGTCAACTTTAGAATTTCTCTCTAATCACAGTTGCACAGCATAGAAATCGATTTTTCGAAGAATCGTCTCGTCTTTCTCTGTACCGCGGACCACTTTTCATCTTCACACATATTATTACAAGTATACCCTTTGCAGTGATCACGGCGTGGCTGTCAGGCAGTGCGATATACTGGCTGGCACACTTGCGCGACGATGAATTCTGGTTGGAGAGGTGGAACGTGACCTGTGCCGTGCTCTGTGCTGTCTACATCTTCTGCGAACAGCACACTGTGGCTTGGATGTGTTTTATTAAGTCGCGCTTCACTGCCACCGTGACCAGCATTTATTTCTTATGTTTGTTCCTGGTCCTTGGCACTATGCGCTCGATGTTGGCCTCCCCGGACTGGCTCAATTACATCAATTACGCCAATATCTATTACTACGCCGGCTGGGTCATCAATTTTAACGAGTTTCACGCGAATCCGCATCTCAATCAAAACCCATCACTGTCCGACTCTGATTTGAAGTCGCTCATTTCATGTCCCGTCAATGTGATTCCCGGCCGGTGTATGTATCTGAACGGGACGCACTTCCTGTCCCAGCGCTACAGTGAAGGTGTCAACATGGCCGATCGTTCATTGTATCATTGGCGCAATTTCGGTCTCAACTTTGTATTCGTGCTATCTATGTAAGTATGGTGTATCAGTTTAATTACCAACAAATGAGGCAGCTTAATTTGTTTAACAGTTGGTCGCTAACGCA
>JAGGCA010004023.1:14601-31940 GCA_022876805.1 Osperalycus tenerphagus | reverse complement strand
AAAACAGCTTTCATTGGAATAAAAATTAAAGTGGGAATAAAAAGGATTCAGGATAAGTAGAGCGCATCGCTGTCGAGCTTCCGAGCCTGAGCCTTGCACACAATTTTCTCTTTCTTCTCAAACATGCAATTCGCACTTCCTTGTATTGTCTCAAGGGTGCTACAATTATGAAACATCAGAATAAGAAGGAGAAACGGAATTTATTGGAAAACAAACATTGCGATGCGGGGATTGTATTGAGTTGAGGCATACTCAATTGTTGGACAGAGTTCTCGTAGTTCTTGTAGTTCTTGTGTCAGTAAGAAGCACTCACGGCTGTCGATAATACGAGACTGCCTACGTATTGCACGCATCATGAATACGCGCATCGCGCGTATTTAATTCTCTACTTGTTTCGCTCGCGGCCATTGCACGACAACCCGCATTATCATAGCATTATCATAGCATTATCATACTCACAAGGATCTCCCACGATACGCGTGAGGCTCCTTTCAAATGTCCTCAACTGATCAATTCTCATAGAATCTCAAAAGTCAAATCATGACGACAAGTGTCTGGGTTGAGCAACAGTGGAATGATGTCAAGCTGAAATGGGATCCGGACGAGTACAATGGGGTCAACAAATTGCACATCCCTGCCGAAAACATTTGGCTGCCGGATATCGTCCTCTACAACAAGTCAGTCCATGACGACTCTTCATCCTTCTCTCTATATCCAATAAGTATCCCATGCATGCTTTCAGTGCCGATGGAAATTACGAAGTCACCATCCTCACCAAGGCAATCGTCCATCCCAATGGGAATGTTGTGTGGAAACCGCCTAGCATCTACATGAGCTACTGCGAAATTGATGTCGAATACTTTCCATTCGATATACAGACGTGTATCTTGAAATTTGGCAGTTGGACCTACGACGGATACACGGTAATGAAACGGCTACTCAAATTTTCATGTTGCTGTTTTATGCGACCCTGATGTGTAACAGAGTCAAACTTACCTATTTTCAAGACCTGCTTTGCATGTTGTCCAACATCACGTCGAGCTACTTGCCGGAATCGATTCAAACTCAGTTCGAATTCGCGGTGCATGAATTACTCGCGACACTCCGTAGTCTTTTGCTTGTCGCGCGTTATATTTCATTAATTCTTATCTATCCTCACGTACAGGTCGACCTGAAGCACATTAACCAAGGAGACACGAATCTGATCGAAATGGGCATAGATCTGAGTGAATTCTATTTGAGTGTTGAATGGGACGTGATGTCAGTGCCGGCATTCAGGAAAGAGAAGTAAGCGTTAATTGGAATGTAGATTAGTGATGAACCAGGAAGAATGATGGGACTTGACGTCGTGAGTATATGAAATTGTATGTGGTTGGTATGAAATTTCAGGTTCTACAGCTGTTGCACGGAGCCGTATCCCGACATAACATTCAACATAACGCTGCGTCGGAAGACACTTTTTTATACAGTCAATCTCATTATTCCATGCATCGCGATCTCTTTTCTATCCGTATTAGTCTTCTTCTTGCCGTCCGACAGCGGCGAAAAGGTCAGTACGGCCGACAATATAAATCGCTTAATTCGATGCCATTAACTGAATCCAATTCTGCAAACCACACCACACACAGACGTGCACATAGAGAGTGGTCGTTTGTTGAATGCCTGTCTTGTCTGTCTTCTCGTCTGTCGCTCTCCCACAGATTTCGCTAAGCATTTCGGTTATGCTCAGTTTGGGAGTCTTCTTCTTGCTCCTTTCCGAGATAATTCCGCCAACCTCGTTATCGGTACCACTTTTAGGTCGTTATTTGCTCTTTACAATGGTTTTAGTCGCGTTATCTGTGTCCGTAACGATCGCTGTTCTCAACGTCAACTTCCGGTCGCCATCAACTCGTAAGTATGCCTACTCGTGCTAGTCAGTGTTCACTTAGTCTGTGGATTTCGGAACAAGTTAGTTCGGTAGGTCCTGAATTCAATGTGGATTTCTTAATATTCGTGTGATGTTAGATCGGATGGCTCCTTGGGTGAAGAGGGTGTTCCTTAAGTTTCTCCCCAAATTGCTCTGCATGCAGCGACCACCGAAAGATAAAGATCATGATCAAGAACAGATCTACAACTCCATCAACAATGGAAAGAGTCACGTCGATCGTTCGCAGCGATATTACGGTTGTCCTTTCGAGCGAGTTGTCTTGCACTCCAGTCCTGGTAGCTATCAAACCTACCAGCATTCAAGACTACCACACCGAAAATACTTCAACGATTTCCCGCCACCGCCACCTCCTGACAAGTTAGACATTGCCGAAGTTCGGGCATCTCATCCATCTGACTTGTTGGACCCATTCGGGAATACGATCGCCAACGATTTCGAAAGTTTTGAAGCTGATCCACTGATTGCGGAACACCAGAACAGTCCATCACTGGTCCAGCAGAAAAGACCGAATCCGATCATGGAGACAGCACTGCTGCGAATGCGTTTCGTGGCTCAGCACATCAGGAATCTGGACAGTTATAACGAGGTATGCGAAACGAGACGCGAGAGAGTTGGCTGAGGAAATTAGATGGAATTCGTAATTGATGCATTTGATGACAGTGCAGCGAGCGCGAGACGCCATTTGAGTGCGCAAATTGCTTTTCACACATTACTGCGCAATTATTTGGGAAAAAATATGATTGAGCATTGAGAGAAAACCGACACAAACGATGCTCAGTCCAACCAGACTGATGGCGATGCGATGCTTATGCGACGAATTCGTCGATTTGTTTCGACTCGTTCAGACGCGGCATTTCTGCGAGGCGAGAGGACAGAAGAGGAATAGGAGAACAAGGAGAGAGAGAAGGCCAAGCAAAGCGTCATTGGAAGGAGAAAAAGCGAAGAAAACTTTAGTCGTTGATCGATCGATGGTTCGATGGAGAAAGCGGTGTAGAATGGAGTGAATTGAGCGTCGAGTCGGGCATGGAGTTGTCGATCTCATGGAATTGTCGATCTCTGCCGCGCGCTTCTCGTTAACGTTAACGGCTATAATCTCGTAATACGCTTGTAACGTATAAATAATATATGCTATTCGTGCTAGTCACAAGTGCGCCAAGTGCCACTCTTGTGCCGGCTGTATCCCGTGTTTAATTAATGAAGTGACTTCTCAGTTGAATAATTGCAGGCCCTGTTTTCCGTTGATTTGTTGCTTTGCCCTTTGTTGATATCGCGATGCGCCGCTGAGTCGAGTTGATCGTTTCTTGCTATTCTTCTGCCCGGCTTCAACTGATCGTCAGCTGAACCCGACTAGCGCATTGTTCGAGCAAGCACATCATCACCATCCGCACCATCACATCGATGATGCCTGTCTGGCACTCTCTTGTGTGTCGAGCATCGCCACCATCATGCCATTGTGTCGATGGCAACTCTATTGAAATGTGAATGACGAATGTGACAGGCGACAGTCTTCTCTCGTTCTCGTCTCGTCGTGTCCTTCTCCTTCTTCCTCTTCTCCTTCTTCTCCTTCTTCTCCTTCTTCTCCTTCTTCTCCTTCTCCTTCGTCTATCTGCTCTCATCCTCCAGCATCGCTCGCATGCACTCTGCAATTGCTCTTTTAATGATCACATTCCACTGTCGCAGGTCGAGGAAGACTGGAAATTCGTGGCCATGGTGCTCGATCGGGTGTTCTTGTGGTTTTTCGCAGGCGCCTGCATCATCGGCACTTGCATAATTATCCTCCAGGCACCTGCTCTCTACGACGACACCCAACCTATCGACGTGCTGCTTAGCAAAGTCGGACCCAAGATCAGGCCGAAGCTGAAGTTCGGCATCTGAGCTTATTACCCGACAAATGATCCTGTCTTGTCTGAATCTGTGCTTATTTTAAATTTCAATTAGCGCCATGCATCACATGTCACTCGCAATTGTGTTTAACTGCTGTTTTTCGTTCCATTGCTCGCTTGGCCCTGTCGCTGTTCATCAGATGTAGCGAACGATCAATAAAGATCTCGAATCGAGTCACAACTTCGTCCAACTATTTCAACTGTTTTGTGTACTCACGGCTCAGGGTCGGCTAAGAAATCGCTCAACAGCTCGTCGTTTTTGGTTTGTTGTGAAGGATTACGCACACTGCCAGGGAAAATAATCGCTCGTTCGTTATTTCACATCCTCATCCTCATCCTCATCCTCATCCTCAATGTGCCGAACAACTGGAATTCAGTCTGCAACATCTCGCCTCCTCAGAATCGCGTCGCCTCGGTTTTCGATGTAAACCAAATTCTCCGATCGGTCGAAATGTTGACTTTGCGTTGGGATTTTCTAATGCGTGTTAGCACAGCATAGCACATATATGATGATAAGAAAGTTGTGTCGTGATTTCCTCTGGATTCCAAGTGAAAGGCATAACGAGGAGAGCAATGACGATGCGGATGGCACAAGGATGGCACAAGGATGGCACAAGCGAGTTATGAGCAGCGCCTTGTTGTCAGACTATTTATGCATCGAGTTCGACTTTCCTGCAGATATATCAAATTATCGCGACTTCCTCGCTTGTTACCAGATTATCTGATTTCTGGCAACGAGGAGAGCAGAGAGACCAGCATCGAATCACATCGAGCTCGGCATCAGAATGTGGATCGGCATAAATAAATATGTGCTCATTTCCACATCTCCTCAGCATCCTTCCGCGACTCGCAACTCGACCGTGTCTTCGACATCGACATCGACATCGCATCCCGCATCCCATCTCGATGTACTCCATTCTCACGTTGCTCTCGACATCCTTTCGTTGGTCGCCCGCCAACTTCCAACTTTATCGCTTCCGCACTGCTGTCAATCAGATGGCTTTGTTGAAAACATTTTACATTAAACTGACAGGTTGAGTAATTACCGCGACGCGTCCGTTCGCCAGCCCGACGCATTTGCGCCATTAATCAAGGCAGTTAGCAGTTAATATTGATATCCGATTACAAACAGATCATGCATTTGGCCGATAATCGGTGATGAAACATGATTGTCGCGTACCGGCTAACAAGGCTAAGAGTCCAGTTTCGGCGATGTCTTGCTCGTAATTAATTGAGTCTATTGCCGTTTGCTATCCAACAGCAAGATGAGGCTGAGGGCGAACAAGTACGAAGAAGCGCCGTATTTAGACAATCGATTCTGGGCTGACTTTAACGATCGGAACGCATCGCTGAACACGAGTCGATGAGGATAAGGACGAGGACCTAGGACGTGGATCGGAATGAGGATGAAGATGAGGATGCGATCGGCACAGTTGGCGATGCGATGCGATCGCGATTTCTCTTCCATCTTATCGTCTCCATCTCGTCATCTCTCTGCTACAGAATCACTGTTTCGATGTCAATATCGACGCGAATGTGCGTCGTATACCAACTTGGAAGGAAGGTGACACGAAACGAGTCACATTCGCCGAAATGATTGAGAGCGTTGTTTATTTACAGCATTTGGCACATCACATCTAGTTAAGTAGCTTAACGTAACAGGCACGACACGTCTAGAGAACGATCTCGATCTCAATGTCTGTCTGTCTGTCTGTCTGTCTGCGATTCCCGTGCTCGCCACTCTGAAGGCGCATTAATTTTTCATTGGTACATCGTCTTCACATATTTGTCAGCCTGTTTCGGCCTTCGCCATGCATAATTTAGAAATACACAGTCCTGTACGTGTTATTACATTATAAGTGCGGTGATGACACTTCGAGTAGCTGCCTTCCCAGGGCTTGCAATGAATTTTTAATTGCTAGGTGCATTTGTCGGAAAAAAGACGCGCGCAACGTCAATATTCACAAGTTTCGTCAGCAGATAGTTACCGGAAGTACTCATCATTTGTTTTGTCCGGTCATCTGATAATCTGCGAATATTGAGCATCGATAGGCACAGTCTGGTCATAGAGTGAAGGTGCCACCAGTACGATGAGGCCCGTGCCGATCACATTCGCGACTAGAAAAATCCATAAAAAGAGCCGGTCTAGCACCGTTGCAGCAAACTTCCAATCTTCGATGGTCTAAGTAGAGTGATGAAGCAGAATTGAGGAAAGCTCGATATAGTCAGATAGCGATTCGAGAGAAGGAGAAACGGAAGAGAGGAAGAGTGAAAGGTGAGGATATGAAGTGGCTTACGTACATTTTTCTCGTCGTCGGCCTTTCTAATATGATCAGCGATAAACAAAATGCTCTCGATCGCTTGCATCACTTCGGGCGAGTGACGAAACTGGGAGACGGAGTGATGCGACACAATCCGCTTGTTGCCAGACCAGTTAATGCGATTATTTTCACTACTCAACGGTGTCGAGATTAGAGGCGAGAAGCTCATTTCCGAAATGTTCATGGCCGCTGCATTCCGGCCACCGAAGGGCTCATCGAACGGCATCGGCAGACCAGGAATATCATTGTCATAGGCTGCCTGAAATTCGTGGTAGTAGTAATCAGGTGGCGACTGGATGAGTTTGCAGTCAGCGACGTGGACCGACCCGCCGTTACAGGAGCGAACGCGTCCATCTTGTTTGCAGCTATGCGTCTCGGCGGCTGACGAAATGCGATATACGAGACATCGTCAGTACGATACCCCTCATCTATTCTGCTCTTACACTACTTACTGGCTAATTCCTCGCTGAACTCGTTATATGTTGGCCTTTTCATTAGCAGTAATCGCGGCATTATCTGCAAAAATAATTTTCTCACCCACCTCGACATTATGTGCGTCGATGGCGATCTGAAGTACACGTTCAGCACGCCAACTGTCACGCAAATGGACAGAGTGACCAGCACCATGTTGAAGAGAAGATACTTGCCCAAGAGTGGCACAGCGAGCGATGACGGCGGGATGATTTCAGTCATCAGTAAGAAGAACACCGTCAGCGCGACCAGGATCGATATGGAGAGGGTCATCTTCTCGCCACTGTCCGATGGAAGGTAGAAGACGAGCACAGTGAGGAACGAAATGCCGACGCATGGAACTATCAGGTTGACCGTATAGAAGAGGGTCTTTCGTCGCATCGTGATATTGAACGTGATATCCGGATATGGTTCCGGACAGCAGTCGTAGAACTCTTCATTGTACTTCGCTGGTACACGCAATATGTCCCACTCTGCAAATTCAACAAGAAGGTGACCGGAAGTGCACACATCCAACAGTTATCGGCACAACAGTTGCCACGTCCGCAGTCAGAAATCATTTCACTGACTTACGCTGGTGTGACTTACCGACATTCTTTATTAATTCGCTCATGTCGATACCCATCGCAACCTCGACATTTCCCGACTCCTGCTGCACATGTCGGAGGTCAACCTATGACGGAAATGCATAGCATCAGCATCGCATAACGAGTTCAGTGATTGCTTTGCCTAAATTCCTTTCAATTCCGTCCTGTCCGTTCCCGCTTTGCGCCTCCTGATGATGTGCTAGCGGGATTCCAAGACAGGCACTTTGGAACTTAAATACATTTACTACATTCCAATGTAAATTATTTCTGAATGAAGCTCACTCCTTATATCAATTACACTCGACATTATGGAAAGATAGCAAAATTTCACTGACTCGAAATGAGTTCGCTTCGGCCCAAAGTGTCCGACTTAAGGAGGTTTTACTGGACATATTGAGATGCAAATTGCGCAACAGAGCAGAAAATTTAAGTAGCGCATTTTACGATAATCGCTCAGTGTATCTATTTCATCGCAAATTACCAGTTAATTATGCATAAACATGAAATTCTTGTCGATCGGAGAGTTTTATGGCTTCCGGTTGCGGATGTGCGGCGTTCCTAATGCGAAACGAGCCAATCTTGTCAGAAATTTATATGTAGCAGTTATTGAAAACTGGTCGAAAGGCTGTTTCGTAGAGAACGATCGACTTGGTACCATCGTCATCTTAGAGCACGATCTTGGTGCCATCGTCATCTTAGAGCACGACAAGCAGCACTTCGAACGCTTGGTTCGAAAACAAATTTTCGGCTCGCATAACAATGGGTGAGCAAAACAATGACGCTAAGCATCGAGACGGACCAGCTTAAGCGTCTCATCTCTCACTTTGCGGTTTTACCAACAAGACAGCTTCACTCTGTCGGTAATTGTCTTGTTAATTTCTTTCGGTTAATAGGCTCCGATCGCGACGTTCTTTATTAATTTTCCGCTGTCAGAACTCATAAGCGAAAACTTCTCCTCGCTCCGCCGCATTTCCGCGATCGTCTTGCTTGTCTACCCGACTCTATCTCGTTGCCTTTCGTCATTCATCTCCACTCGACTAAACTCTATTCAGACACTCCAGACTGGTCAACGGCGAGAACTATTTCATTAGTGGCTGTTCATTATACAGCTTGCGAAGCTGAGCGCCGAAATGCAAATCGCCGGCGAAATGCAATAAAAATGTTCTGGTCGTACTTCGGTTCCGTCGTAGGTCCAGCTGCCGAACTTGAGCAAACATGACTGGATGTCGAACGGGAAGTACTCGACGTCTATCTCGCACGTGCTCTTGAACATAGCCGGTGGATTCCATACCACTTCGCCTGTGTGGTAAACTGTCGCCTTCGTCATCAGAGTCACTTCGTAGTTGCCATCCGCACTTTGGGGTGATCGGAAACAATTCCATGATCGTCCTGCAGATAGAGTCTCGTATCTACAGCACTTACTTGTTGAAGAGGACAATGTCGGGTACCCAGATAGCCTCAGCTGGTACATGGATCTTAACGTAAATAAGGGTTAAGAGAAGTTCACACGGACATGACGAAAAAATGATCACGAACCATGTCGACCCCATCGTAGTCGTGTGGATTCCACGTCAATTTGTAGTCGTGCCATCGCTGCGTGCAAATGCATGATTTGAGTTGCGGTATGATTTTTCATGCACAGAATGCGATCAATTCAATGTGTGTTCGATGCGTTCAATGCACGAAGAAAGAAGATGAGAAGAGAAATTCTTCGAGGGACTGCTATCAGGTTGAAGCATTAGACATGCAATACATTTTGAATGAATTTTTCATGAATGCGTGCGCTGTTTAAGAACCTTTTGTTTGTGTTATTTATGAGTCTCGTGCTAGTGCATCGTTGAATGTTTTTCGTAAAGATTTGCCTGTTTGCCTGTCTTGGTTTAGGCCTGTCTTGGTTTAGGACAGCTGGAATACCGTAAGACGAGTGTCAGAGATGCTCGACGTTACGCCGGGCAAGCAACGCGCATCGTCTTTCTTCGCCAAATTTTTTTCTTCGTCCTCTTCCTCTTCTGCTCTCTCGCATGTTTCGGTAGCCATCGTCTTCTGAATTGAGCTATTCGAACGACTAGTCTCATGTATAATATGCATGATGCATGCGACGCGGTGGCAACAAGAATTCGAGGCATGATTCGAGGCATGACAGCGACACCGCATAGCCGGCATGCATGGCAGTGCAGCGCAACGCCGTCAATCGATTGGCGCGATCCGCGTGCCATCGGCTAATACCTAACTAACTCGATCTCTCATCTCGTCTTCGCATTTGTTCCATATACCGTATGTTTATCACAAATTAATCACAAACGCAATCACAATCACAGTTACAGAATTACCTGTTCCACCCATAAATTGGTCGACATGATTTGCTGTTTCAGGTTCTGTGCAGCGGACAGAGAGCGGCTCGTTTTCAGTGATTAATCGCGATTTAATCGATCGCTTTTGATTAAACGTGCTCGAGACAAATTGAGAAACACAGCGAAATGCTACTTACAATGTCAATGATTTGCGTCAGCTTGAGACCAATTTTGACGGTCACCTTACTGGAGTGGTTGCTCACCGGGCGAATGAGACGATTGTAGTCGCTGAGTACGTCGTCGTGAAGTTTCTTCATGGCGCGATGGGCATCGACAAAGACCGCCATCGTGACCAGAACGCATATGGCCACCGAGGTGACCAGGAAGCAGAGGTGACGAATGCTCGGAGGGTCCATTGGGCGAGAGAGGTTCGGAGTCGCAGTTACATGAATGTTTTATTGTTTGCCGAAATGAAATGTGCGCGGCTCGAGCGCAGAGCACAGTTCGTATGGAATTCGTTTCAGTCTCTTGCTGGTTCTGAGTCTCGAGCATGCAAGCTGCACGTCGTCAGTTTGCCGCAGATGCTGCTGCTTGGTGGCAGGAGTGCATCGACATCGACATCGACATCGGCATCCACATCGCCATCCACATCGCCATCCGAGTCTCCGAGTTGCTGCTGAGGTGCTGCCTTTCTATTCTTCGAGCCGACCACTGCCGATCAAGATGTGCTCATGCTCAAATTCCTCTTTTATTTGCCGAATTTATGTCTGGAATGTCGCACGAATGGAATGCCGAAAATGTATTTCACGTGCAAGCCGACAACTCATCTGAAAAAGCGGCCATCAGTTTCCTGCACGCACTCACTTAACTACATGCACTTTATCATGTAATTATGCGGCGTCCTAATTGTGATAAAGTGCTTGATTTACCATGAATTTAGTTGCTGAACGAGCTCGCAATGAATTCTTGAAACAAATTGAGTGTCGAGGGACATTCTTTATTTCTCTCTCTATCTTCTTCTATTCTCTGTTTCATAGAATTTTTACACAAACTCAAAATATGGATCATTTCCGTTCCCTTGGAACGGAGCGCATCCACTTTGCAGTCTGCAATTCGGCTTTCAGAGAAACAGAGAGATGGTTCAAACAGATACAAACTAAACAGAACCAGGAGAGTGGACAACGATTGATGAATCCTGCATGAAGCATTCCAAATGAGGCGAAGCGGAATCGAATTTCGATTTAAGATAATGAACTCGCAAGTAATTCCGAATAACGACACATTTGCTGTAAACGAATTAATTAGTGTGATGAAGCGCTCGAATCACGGACGAGAAGTTTGCTTTTGGGTCGTTATCAGGGAAGAACTGATAACTGATGGACCAAACATTTGGCGAGGACGAATCTGGAGAAGAGTTCAGTTCGCAATTCGCATAGTCGCCTTTCAACTTCAATCAGTTCTCTTCGTGCTGATACGGCTTGAAATTATAATTTGCAAGTATTATGGGATTTCACTCGTGAGACGGAATTTAAGTGAAAACGCTTCTAAATATTGGAGCCATTACTCAAATGAGGATGAGCGCCCGTCTTCCGCGGTTTACATGGATGAAATATGTATATGAGGCACGAATCGCGGTGATAGTGTACTGAGCCACGCGATCGTATTGATTTTGCACACTGGTGGCGATGTTGCAACAACGTCTCTGCCTCGTCCTCCTGTTCTCCTCCTGCTTCCATGACCATTTTCATGACCATCTTCATCTCACAATTAATCGTGAATCGCGAACCGTCGCGCGCTTCGTCCATCATTAGGGAGGAACATAAATCGCCATTTTGCACTAATGCTGAGCACACGCTGTAATTGTGTTATCATTTCAAACAAGTCGATCTAGCACACCAAATTGCGATGCCATCTCATTTGGAACTTCGGGGCAACTTGGCAAATGGTTGCGACTTCACTCGAACGCGAGTTCAGTCTCGGACTCGGTCTGAAATCGGATCGAGAAACGATCTAAAACTCGCTTTGCCAGTACTGCGGTAGTGGCAAACTCGTGAGACCAACTGCGACAAACTAGCCCAACTGTCCGACGATTGATTGCTGTGACATCGATTTGCTTTGTCTTTCTAACAACTCGCACTGAACCAGGCAAATGTCTTCGTAGCAATAGTGGAAATTGTTCATTGCTAACTGTCCAGATTTGACTGATAATAGCTGGAAGATTGCGGAGTGCGTGTTTTACGTGAATCTGGCGGATTACGGGATTATTCTTATATATTTTACGAGCGGGCTGGCAGAAAAACGAGACATTAGACGCGGTGCAGTGCCAGACAGGGACTCCAGTTAGTAGTTTTTTATTTTTCATCCTTCTCCATTCCCTCGACTGCCAGTTGGTTCCAGACTCTGGAATTCACAACGAGTTCAAGTTAGAAGGGTGGCCGCAGACTGGAAAGTGAGCGAAATTCGTGTGAGCGAGTTCTATGGAAAAGTATCACTTTGAGCATACAACGAGATTGGTCGTTTATACACTGAGAATGCAGGCGAAGATCGACAGTTCTTAGCAGGCACGCATTTCACGAGCTGTGCCATCGTATTGATTATGGTTACAGAGCTGAGGAGTTCGAAGATGATGTATTCGTTATGTGGAGACACTTTTTGCATAGAAGCTGCCGTCATATCGATATAACAAGATTGGCCGCGTAGCGTAATTACAGCGTATTCGTAATTGAGTTCCGATAACGCGACGCCGAGCTTTGAGCTCGCCGCACAAAAAGCTTATTGATGTCTCGATGAACGGAGATAGAGAGACGGAGAGCTGAACAACATTTCTATTTCCGTGTACCGTGTCAAATATACAAGAAATACATGCAATACATGCACTTGAAGCGCACTTAATGCTCGACTGTCATCGAGCTTGTCACCATGATGATACTCTCCATTCTGTCTTCCTTCCTTGTTCACTCTCCTCTCTGTCTCCATCTCTTCATCTCGATCGCCTTCACACTCACTCACCTGAATTCAATGCCGTTTGTCGTGCTGTCCGATCGCCGATCGGAGCCTGTCAACTTCCCTGAATCACGTCGAGTCGTTTATTTTTACATAATAATAATAATCGATGGCGCGCTGTCAGTGGCAATATTAATCTTTAATTTCGGCATCTTAATAATTTGACTGATGAAAAATGAAATGTTATTTTTTATATCAATAACGTGCAGTTCACTCCTGCTATTGATTCGCTCGGCATCAGCAGTCTCGCATTTCGTTCGCTCGCCCTCGCTTGTCATCGTCTGTGATGAATTATTAATATGTGAAGTGTGTGAATTGTTTACTAATACTGTAACCAGGTTGGACTGAGATGCAGGCGGAGAGAGCAGCAGTGAGAGATATAATTTGAAGAAAAATGATTTTCTTTTGACTGGCGATATAAATGGGCGCGAGACTGAGTAATGGGAATGACGCCGAGCTCGTTCTGGCATTCACCCGACACTCGACTTGAGTCTTCGCTCTCTTTTCATCTCCATCCTCTTCCGCCTTGTTGTTGAACTTTCTCGAAAAAGCGACGCTCATTTGCGTTGGTCGGCGATTGTGTGTCGGGGAGAAAAGACATTAGACTAGACGGCAATGGTCATATTCGTAGCTCGTTTGCGTTTTATTTACACATCGATAGATCTCGTTTAGCGACCAACTTTGTGGCAGCTGCGAGAAACCGACTTGCCCAATACAAATTAGCTTATTGCCATTTTCTCTCCTCAGTCTGGCTCTGTCGTTCGAGATCGTTCTCTTCCCTCATCTGCTCCAGTTTTTGCCATCATGGTCTACTGCTGGTACCACTTCTGCTCAGTTAGAGCATACAATATCCCATGATAACCGATTAGGCCTGTAGCGTAACGATTTGCGTCTCCAACGCCGACTGGATGCCGATGTCGATTTGCCAACGACAACATTCCTGACATTGTCTGTCTCTCTTCTCATTGCCTTTATAGATGCAGACATCTTCCAACAACATCATCACCAACGCCTTGATTATAGTTAATGGCAATTAACGGCTACTAACCAATTGTCATCTAGCACTTGCTCATAGTTTAAACATAATTAGAGCAATAAAAAAGCAGCGAAATGCCGGCCAATTCGTTTCGTTATTTACATCATTTACATATCATCTTGATAGCGTAATCATTCTGTCGTGATAAAAAAAGTTGAGCACACAATTTATTCGTTAATTAATTAGATCGATTTGTGTTGGTTTTTTGTTAATTTGCACATGATTTGATCAGTGCGATGTTTAAGATGTTTAGGCTCGTTGCGTTTCACCTATTCTATCAATGCTCGCTAATCTAATTGAGACTTTGATGCGGTGTATCTCTCGCGATCAGTGCTTCCTCTAAGGTGACCCTCCGACAAAGTACAGCAATCCACAAGTCCCATTTCGTCGGCGACTCCTTTTCCCTGTCACAAAGTGTACTGATGATGGCCAGATCCGGGAAATGGACATGGCGTCTGGTTTGCTATCTTTCAATGTCCATACTACTTTCTCTACCATGTTCATTGTTGTCCAGGTTGAACGCACACTATAATTTCAGATGAAGGCTTGTTGTTGTGCAATAGTGAGTGACCTGCGTTCTGGGCTGCGATACCGGAAGCGCACTTGTCGAGTGTCGCAACAAAAACACACCGTCCAGTTGAAGAACCGGAAGTGTGTCTTCGTCAATCGTTGTCTTTGGAGTGCTTCAAAATAACAGCGTCCTGATCAACATATTGGAATCTGCAATGAGCGGATCACTTCAACTGAGATTCGATGCTCGTCGCCGTATTGGTGCACGTTAACTTACATATGGGGTGCATCAAGCAGTATTGTGATCGTTCCTATTGCTGTGACGAAGAAAAATATGTACAGCTGAAGTCTGTCTATCACCATCGCCACGTACTTCCAATCCTCGCGGATCTAGAAGAAAGCAAGAGGAAACAGCATACTATTAAAGATGTTTATCACGACAAACTGTTTTTGCTGTGGAATCGGAGTCAAATCGGATAGCAACGAGCCTGAACACTTTTCTAACAATGATAGCATTTTGAACGGAAAACAAGTCGGGCAAAAATAAGGGATTGGAGGAGGAGTGTTTAAGACGTCAGAGAAAGAGATCAGATGAGACAAGTTGGTATGAACGTTATTCGCGGGAGAGTTCCGACGAAGCTTGCATCGAGAAAGTAACGTCGAAATAGGAACAGAACTGCAGACGAGAGTACAACGCACGAATATATATTTTGGCAAGGATGGTGCGCACAAAACAAGGCTTGTAATGCGACGTTAACATGTTTTTTAAGGACACATTTTTGGGAGACATCGTTTCGAGATTGGTGCTCGGCATCTCGTTATTCGCAATTTCCCTCACCAGGTATTACGATCAATGTTTGCTCAACAAACGCTACTCACTTGAATATATTCATCTTCACTCCTGAGATGTTCGGCGATGAACTCGATGGCTTCGGCTGCTCGATACGCTTCACTCGTCAGATACAACATGTCCACACTCTCTGTCTCGCGAATGCCGTCACTTCTTTCCACCGATGGCTTCCGATGGTGATGCTGAGCTGCTGTACAATTCGGGTGGTGACCCACATGATGCACTGAACCTGGCCCGGGCCCCGGACCAGGTCCCGGTCCAGGTGTCACGTCGGACATTTCCATAAACTCGAACTTGCCGCGCGTATTGCATTGTCGCATTTCGGGAGAGTGTTCTTGGTGGTATGCAGAATGGTAGTGATTGTATGGCACACCGAGACCCGGCATGTCCATCATCCATCGAAGGCGCGTCTTTTTCGGTCGTCTCATAAATAACAGCACAGGTAGGTATTTGAGAAACACAACGCGAATCCAATTGGGCATTTTGTGTGTCCTTGGACCGCGAAAGTTCCAGTTAATAATGACAACGGTGACCAATATAGAGACGCAGTTCATGAGAAACGTGAATAGAAGGTACTTCGCGATGAGCGGAAGCACGAGAGACGTTGGTGGCAAGATTTTCGATACCAGCAACAGGAACACAACCAACGACAGCAAAATCGATATGCCCAATGTCACTTTCTCACCTTCGGGGTGACATGTCAACGTTAATCACCAACTAATCACAGCAATCAGTCATTAACGTGGTCGAATCTGAACGCTTACCTGCCTCGGCCGGCAAGTAGAAGACGAGGATGCAGAGGAATGAGATGAGGACAGTGGGCAAGATGAGATTGACGGTGTAGAAGAGGGTCTTCCTCCTGATGTTGATGTAGAACGAAATATCGGTCTCAGTCGGCTTTCCGTCCTTTGTATCGTTGTTGTTCACGTTCAGGAATGCCGGCACTTCGACGATGTCCCATGTTCCACTTTTCCAATAATCGGACAAATCAACGAAATCTCTGTCGTTAATGGCGATCATTATTGTAGTTAGTCACTTGACGTGTATGTTCGGGTGATACGCGTCTTATAAATGTCTTAGGCGACTTACCTGTCGAGTTTTAAGGACACCTAGAAGAAGAAATGGAGGATGTTATGACAGTCTTGCATGACAAGCAACAATGAACTGGGCAGCAGAATTATGCAAATATTTGTGTCCGATCGAAAATGTGAAGTTGGCAAACACGCTCAGCACTCCATGCTTGCAAGTTTGCCTGCATACTGCACGCTCGATCGGTCGCATCTCACAAACGAGTCAGCGAGTCACTCATACATACTTGATCGCCGTTAAACGTCCAGCTTCCGAACTTCATCACACACTGCTGCTGGTCAAACGGGAAATAGGTGACATCGATGGTGCATGAACTCTGGTATATGGCCGGTGGAACCCACTGGACGATGCCTTCCGGATAAATGAGCACATTGGACTTGTAACGGACTTCGTAATTACCGTCGGCACTGACAAAGCGAACAAAACGAATGACATCTCGGCTGATGCAATCATTGCATACTCACTTATTAAATAAGACTATGTCTGGCTTCCAGACCTTGTCTGGCGGCAAACGAAGTACAGTAATTCCGCCATAATCTGCATCGTCCCAGCGTAATTGGTAGTCCATCCATTTCTGGGCAGCGACAAGACGGCAAGAAGAGCAATGAACAAGTGCTTGGAGCGTGGAACACGAATAACGAACAACGAGTAGGCATGAAGAGGTTTGCGACGAGCAGCGGAACGGGGAGAGGCGAATGCAATCTACTTAATAGAGTGCGAATTGTGAAATATTTGACCATCTCAAGCAAGACTGCATGCAGAGCGCAAATGAGACTGTTCATTGTGCGATCAGTGAGCACTTCGCACAATGTCTCTAATCACTGTTTTCCTTCCCAACAGATGCATGCATTTAGCTTGCTGCGGTTTTCGACGCCTCTCCTCCGTTCGGCGTGCGTGTCACAATGATGGAATTGCATTCGAAACGTGCCGAAAAGCCAGCAGGCCATCGAGGAGTCTCGTGCACATGGCGACCGCGTTATCACATTTGGCGTCATGTCATTTCACGACACACCACCAGAACACAATACGAAGACCATCGCATTCAAAGTGCTGCTCTCCCAACCGAACATGCATCGCGTCTATTTCGTCTGATTAATTCGATCGCACAAAGTGATACTGAGAATTATTGATAACGTGCGGACGGCATTCAGTTTATTCTGTAAAGTGCGCGAGTAGTGAACTCATGTAGAAACTTATTTGGAGAGCAGCGATACAGAAACGTGCCTCGAGAGCGACACGATGGATGTGGATGTACACAACCATGTTGGTACTCTGATGGAGCAACGATATGCAATTCCACTGGATCGGGGACGTGACGCCAAATTACACATTCATATGCTAATCGAGTGTCTCACTTACGAAGTTAAGCCA
>JAGGCA010004015.1:819-30127 GCA_022876805.1 Osperalycus tenerphagus | reverse complement strand
TCGGTCGAATGGTACGATACCATTTGGCAAGTGGGAAATGTCTTGTCACTCATTCCTGCAGTTGTCAGCTTGCAAACGCGAAATTTAAAGAAGGAGAAATACGTGTCTGGTGTGAGCTGAGCGACAGCGTCCAACATGTCGTAGAGACCCGGGTTCAAATTGATCATGTGTACTGACTTCACACGTACAGGAATCAAATAAGTGGGATTCACAGCACGGTACTCCATGTACAAGTGGTCACTGAAGAAGATGTAGACAGAACTGCTCGCACTTATATAGACGGCGCGTCAACGATTCTCGGGAAAACCTCCAACAAATTTATGAGCTCGGCATGTTTAACTTTCACAGTTGACTCGTCATAGATCTCTATGTAGGATTCAGTGATCAAATACGTCGAGTTCAATTGAGGGACGTGAAACGAGGCGCACAGATAAAAAAATATCTTTCCACTTCGATTTCTCTCCATGGATCAGCTTGGCTTTATTGAGTCTCGCAGACGATCCAAGTTTCAGCTGCCACCAGAATCGAGCTCGGACACAACCAGGGTATTATTTTGCACACGCTGTGCGACGTACTCGAAATGCAGAAGGGCAGAACCGTCATCAGATGTAGTAGTGCTTATTTCCCGTTCCGATTTCTGACAGTTGCTTTGGAGTTCGGACGAAGCACCAGGCTGTGGCTTGTTTCTCATCTTTCCGAAATATTCCCATTGGATCTGATTCATGGCTAGAAGCTGCTATCAATCTCACATCCCTGTCAGAAGTTTGTTCCATGAACCAGTGGAGGAGTTGTACAACAACGGTCGAATTAAAATCAGAGCTGTTGCTATAATCTTGGACAGTCTTCACGAGCTTGAGCGAAATTTTGTAGACGTGCATCATATTCTGATCGTCATCAATGATGTAGACCTTGTCCCAATCACGAGAAGCCACCTTCTTCTTGCCTGGCCTTTATTAGTTGAACGTTGAGGAAGGTTCATTGAGGTTAACAGGCCAGCCATCGAAATCGATAAATCGTAGTAATCGAGAGAACAGCACAATAGGATGGCGATGCTCTACTGGTATGTAGAGCTTGTAGACACGTCTCATCCATCAGGTAAGCGTAATCGTCGACTTTGAATGGAAAGTGCGTTATCGGTGCAATCGACCCGCATCTGGAATCGATTCCGGAAACGTGATCGCGTCTGTCACTCTTTTTCCCTGCACCATCAAATCAAGAGTGATCAAATGGTGGAAAACCACCGAAATATTGATTCTCGCATCCAGGAAGGAATTGCGAGTTGTGTGTCGCAGAAATGGCGACCTCCTTCAATGGAATCTCGGTGACAACGACGAGCAGTTCAATTTGGTCATGAAATTTTTTCCAGGCAACGACTTCGTGACGATTACTCTTGAGTCGAACATGTCGTTGGTGTTGGGCTTGATGCCGAGGCTCGAGTCATTCTGGGCCCTCTATGCGAACCTCGATGAAGAATTGATCGAAATTCTGTCCAGCTCGTGCCCCGCCATCACAAGCATTACGTTGCTTGTCCCAACTGGTTTCACAGAAGATGTGCTCGACTCATTGCTTACCAAGTTTGGCTTGCAATTGGAAGCAATCTGGCTGGAAGCATGCGGATCAGCGGAAGGCCAATTACAGTCCATACTCCAGCGATGCAAAGCACTGAAATCCTCCCGGATCTTGGAGTCTCGAATTGACCGACGAAACTTTGAATCAGCTTCCCATCTCACTCACAATGCTTGAGTTGAAATGCTATCGTGATAACATCGACACTGAGTTCGAAATCACACGTCGGTTCCTTTTAGACCCGACACCGTCTCTCTCACTGATGCTCAGCTTCGTGAAGTCTGTGAAAGGCTGCCCCACTTGATCTGCTTGGATGTCGTCTATCGATACACCAACTATAGAACTAGTTCTCTAGTTTCTGTATTTCAGCAGCATTGCAAGCATGCGGAATTTGGAGGTGCTGTGGATCTTTGTCATCCAGCGCTGAGTACGTCCATCAGCTAGTTTCAAAGCTCCGGGTGACATTCTTCGCAACTGCAGAAATCTGAAAACACTCAAACTTTCCTTCGCTGTCCCTAATGCGACGACTTCAATCACAGACGAATCATTGAGATATATCAACGAATACTGTCCGATAATTGAGAAACTTGACATCTCGAGAGTGTCGATTACCGACGAGACGTTGAAATCCATCGCTGCCCTGCCCACGTCCCTCGAGTCTAACGTTGCGCAGTTTGCCGGGAATTATCCAATTCGGAATTGTGAACCTCGTCACTCTGCCACATCTCTCCAGCCTCGTGTTACACGATCTGCTTGAAGTCACTGGAGAACTGATCGTCCACATTGTTGATAGAAGTTCCACCCTGAGAAATCTTCGAATTGTGAGTCGCTTGTCCATCACTGATCTATCTCATCGTCCAAGCGTGTCTCAATTTGGCACGAGTTCGTCTTCATCACCCGAAAGAGAAGTTCAAATTGCAGTTCATACGCTGATTTGCCCTATTACCTGGGCCCTCCGTGCATGTGAATTTTGCACCACTTCCTGAGGAGATCAAAATGGTCATCAAGTGATCCCTCCCATGGTGATTGTTTAGTGCCAGTGCGCCTTCCCGGGAACAAGAGACGAGCGAATTCGGAGTGCGCAAAAAAGAGTGCAACACGGTCAACGCTCGTCGGAAAATGTTCGATTATTTGAGTTCATTGATTGTTGATCAAATAAAAGCAATGCGTTTGTGTTAGTCAAATTAATTCGGTTGCAAAGGTATCGTATCGAGTGACTCGAGCCTAATTTCGGGGTCTCAGTTTCCACAATGAACTGTCTCGCTTCTCGGATCTCGGGGAGAGCTTCGACAGCATTAATTAATGCTACCAAATAAGTGTGGCTGTTTCAAAATTTTATTATCATTCAGCGACGATACACCACTGCGTGTCTTAGTTCTTCTTTTTGGACACGCCGACAGTTCTGCCGCGACGTCCAGTCGTCTTGGTGTGCTGGCCACGTACACGTAATCTACGAATGGATGATGAAGAATATTAATCATCACAGTTATGGGAATTCAGTTATTTCCTATCGTACCCCCAGAAATGTCGGAGACCGCGATGAGCGCGAATCTTCTTCAGCCGTTCGAGGTCTTCGCGCAGTTTGCTCTCCAAGTTATTGGACGTAACCTGGCTGTACTTGCCGTCCTTGATGTCCTTCTGCCTATTCAGGAACCAATCCGGGATTTTGAATTGGCGCGGATTGCTCATGATTGTGATCAACTTCTCGACCTCTTCCTCACTCAGTTCGCCAGCACGCTTGTGCAGATCGACGTCCGCTTTCTTGCAGACGATGTTGGAAAATCGTCGACCGACTCCCTGCGGTTGGACAAGAAGAACAAATGTAAGTAAATAGCTAATGCGAGATGAGGGTTAACCCGGTTACTCACCTTGATGGCCGTCAGAGCGAACATCACTTTGCGTCGGCCATCGATGTTCGTGTTCATGACACGCAGGATGTGCTGAAACTTCTCAGGAATGACGAGCGACTGAAACGAGAAGAGGAAATAACGTGAAAATTGTGATTGAAAGACCGGCATGTTGAGGGACACAAGACAGCCATCCTCAATTGACGCATTTTGCGCGACTCGGAACTGATCTACTAAGAATAATTGAGAGGAATAGCATGTATCGTTACAACTGCGGACGAAGAATGCAGGAAATAACGTAGAAAAGAGGCAAATTAAGCGAATAAATTCAGACCATTTTGATAGACGCGTGGAACTGAGCGACAGAAGAACCGGAAAAGGAAGCGTTGACTGAGCTACACTGAGCGACGCGAGCGACGTGCGGCGGGAGGCGAGCGAAGTAACCAACTTGCACGAGCAAATCGCTTTCAAATTGTTTCCATCAAAACATATTCATTTAATCTAATTTCTTCTCTTGTCAGCGCTACTTTAATGATGATGGCTGCTCTTATAAGACCGGCAACACTGTGTCTGTATCATCGTCATCATCAGCAATGTGTGAAGCGACTCATCAGTCACATGCGAGCCTGGCAAATAAACAAGTTCAGCTCCGACTTGAACTCGATTCTGGAATTGCGCGAATCTCCTCGATTTCCGATCATCGAGGCGCCCGACGAAGTCCTGGTGAAGGTAAACGCATCCAGCGTCAACGCCATCGATGTCCGTATGTATCATGGATACGGGCATGCCGCGCTTCAGGCACTGCGATGCGGTTCGGAGTTCGGGCAATCGCGACTCACCTACGATGCGTTTCCGCTCATTCTGGGACGAGACTTTGTCGGAGAGGTGATCGCGGTGGGTCACAGGGTGAAGAAGTTGAAGAAGGGTGATAAAGTTTGGGGAGCGACATCGCCGCACAGACAGGGATGTCATGCGAGTCACGCTGTCGTGCCGGAATCGAGTGTGAGTGAAAGCTGGTATATGATTTCACAGTTTTGTGCTCAAATCATTTCTGTGCGTTGCTCGTTCAGATCTCTCTCAAGCCCTCTAATCTGAGCGATCTGCAAGCTGCATCTATCCCGTATGTGGCCCTCACCGTGTGGTCTGCAGTCAGTACCATCGGCGGGCTTGACGAGAGCAATTCCATCGGCAAAAGGTGTCGCCGAAGGCCAGTCTAAGACCAACAAAACAGTTTACACCTGTCCTTTGTTACAGAGTCCTAGTTCTGGGCGGATCAGGAGGTGTTGGGACATTCGCCATCCAACTGCTCAAAAGTTGGGGCGCTCACGTAACAACGACGTCGTCGGCCGACGCCATCGAATGGCTCCAACAAACAACACACGTCGATGAGATCATCGACTATCGTGGACACGAACTTGACTCGTTAACAGGCACGTTCGACTTCATCCTGGACGCAACTCGATCTGATACTGGACGTGACACGAGCGACGAAAACATTCTGAAACTGCTGAGACCGTGGCACAACTGCAAATACGTGACAATATCGCCGCCACTTCTGAAGAACACGGACAACTACGGTCTAGTCGTGGGTTCTGCCCTGTCCGCATTGGAAGCCATCGTCGACACGGGCAAGAGTGCGATGCGAGGCACCAGCGCGCGATGGGCCATGTTCATGCCGAACGCAAGTGCTCTGACCAGAATCAGACACCTGGTCGAGAAGGAGGCCATCAAACCGGTGATAGAAAAGTCGTATAATTTTAATGAATTGCCTCTGGCTTATGTTAAAGTAGCGGAAGGTCATGCAAGAGGTAAGACAGTGATTGACATGGATGGCAAACAATAAAGTTGATTGATCGATTGATCAATGCATTGAATCGCGAATCCAATTACACAATAAACTAATAGCGAATTGTTAATTGTAAGCGCGATTTCTTTTACACATGCTAACAAATCATATCAGCAGAGAATGAAATCATAAATAATGATAAATAATTACTAAAATACATATCCGTAGGATGAGTAATTTGGAGAATTCATTCGAGTCGTTAAACGATAACTCAATCATGATGTCAGAATCCATGCTAGACTCTGACAACCCTTAGCCTCGGAAGCATCTCATTAATGTGCATTTATGTAATTAAATGACTTACGTTAAACATGCGCGTAACACTCAGAGAAGCGGAGAATCATTCGGAGTGATGGGCTTCTTATTGACCTTTGACAGTGTTGCGTTCTGCTTCTGCAGCTGCGTCACCTTCTGTTGCAAATCCTGCAACTTGTCCTGGTGCTGTCTCTGCATTGTCTGCATCTTCTCTCGTAGTTCTCGCTGCTCCCTGGTGTGCTGCGACTTCAGCTCGGTGATCTAAAACAGCAATTCACGAGTCGTGAGCATGACAGCATAGAAGCATATAAAGTGTGCATCGAGTCACCTGTTTATCCTTATTCATCAATTCCTGATCTTTCTTCTGCAGTTGTTTCTGCAACGAGGCGACCTGTTCGTGTAACTGAGTAACTGCGACTACATCCGAGTTAGCAGGATCGATGAACGACGAGTCCGTGACGGTGGTCGTTGAGCTCGCGCTCGGCATGTTCAGACTACCGTTCTTCGTCAAGTCCAATCGCGGTTTCTTGTTGCCGGGAGCCGAATTATTGCCGATAGCATTCGGGACCGACGAGCTGCTGTGGTGATGGTGCTTGTGATGGTGAGAGCGATGCTCACTCCTTCACATGAAACAGCGAATTACTATGTAAGACAGCCATGAAATACACGGAATCAAGTCACTTACTTATGGTGACCTGATCTGTGACTGCTCCTGTGCACTGAAATCGATGTGTGTCTGATCGACGAGTCGTTCTGTTTGGCTTTCGCTAAAGCTCTCTTGTATGACAGCGTGCATAACCAGCACAGCAGTTTGCCGTCCACCTTCTTTCTGCCCTCAGGATCTTTGCGATCGAACGCACAGCGTTGCTTGCACTGATCGCAAGGCTGTGGCGGCCCGTATTTCTTTTCCGAATTAGTGCATCGCTGACACTTGGAGCCGATAAATGCTGCGATTATGTTGCAGTACTCGCATGCTGAAGGCTAAGGTTGCAGGAACACTCAAAGTGATGATCAGCAAATAAAGCGTCATGTCCCTACCTTTCCATACGACTTGACATTCTGGTCGCATTTTTTGCAAACGGAGCTTAAACTAGATTTGCTTTCTTGTTGAAATTCGGTCCTGCAGTAAGTGCATTTCACAACGGGAAATGCACCACGACATTCCTGGAGTACATAAGAAAAAGACAAATAAATTAATCAGCCCAACGCAACGCCGCAATAGCCGTTTTTATCACTTCATTATCCGCGGTCTCAATGTCAGCCGGCTGGTCAGTCATTGTTCCACCCTTCTAGCAAATGTCACTGAACAGTTGGGGTACAAATACGCGTCCTAAGAGCTCACTATTGCTCTGTAACTAGCTCACTGGAATAAACCAGATAAAAGCGATCCTCGCTGCTTATCATACCGATAGGTATATATATGTGCTACGACTGCGATTTCAGTAATTTGCTGACTATCCCAATCATCATGTGATTCGCTTGAATCGCAGTCCCGCATTATTCGAGTCGAATGAGTGCGTTGATTGCCGAGATAATGAAGTGACAAGTGTCGAGCGTTGAGCGTTGAGTTCGAATTGATCTCAAACTGATCATCTGAATTTTGCCGAGCAAACTTTTCTGCATTTCGTGCCACACTCTCCTGATAGACATCGATAACGGGAATTTACAAAGCCGCAAAATGATGTTTGCGGCTCTGCTTGGATTTGGCGGCACGCAGCAACCAAAATGTATAACCGACGTGCCGCGCTAATCTGGAGAATGGAGCTTCGGTGCAGCAGCAAACGAAATGCAGAGAAGTTCGAATGGAATGCATGATGGATCTTACCTTTACGGGAGAGGCAGCATCACTTAACTTGTCACTTCATTACTCAGGATCAACACATTCCTCGCTCGTCGCTCCTAAGCTAATTAACGAAGACCCGAATCGTCAGAGCATCGAGAATACGGCGACTCTTGATCCGAATCTTGGTGATTTAATATGAAATTCTTGGTTCGCATCCCGTGACGTTGCGGTACTAGCAGCCATGTTCTTTTGGCGTTGTGCAATATCGACTCACTTTGCACAACTGCTGTCCCTGCGATAATTCTTCAAACGGATGGCGACCGTTGCATCGCGTGCACGCGAACAGGGCCGTCGACGATGATGTGGACGCCATCGGGTGCGCGTACCAGGTGACGGATGACAGCAGACCAGGCGACGATTAATGTTGTTCGTTTTCAGATTCTTGTCCCGTGTTTCCTCGCTCGTCCGTCGACTTAACGCGGCGCCACGAGCGACTCAACATAAACACCGTCCTGGTGACTTCATCATGATCTTCCGGTATCTCATCAGACACCTTCTGTCCACAAGTGTCCGCAACTGCTCGTCGCACAGACTTCAATCCAACCTATCACTCTTCGTTCGAAGTCTTTCTGAATCGACGTCCCCGCCATCAGTGAGTGGTGCTGATGAAAAGTCGCCTGCATCGAAGTCGCGCAAGCTCGTTCCGCGACGGTGTCTGCTCTACATTCCTGGTCATGATGTCAATAAATTGAAAAAGGTCCAGAGTCTCGATGTCGACTGTGCTGTATTGGACTGCGAGGATGGTGTCGCTGCCAACAAGAAGGCAAGTCTGTTGAATGTATTGTCTGTGAGGGACTCACTGAGAGATGTCGAATAATGCTTTCAACGGCAGGAAGAAGCGCGAAACACCATCAAGAAAATGATTCAAGAACTCAACTTCGGTCGCACGGAATGCGCTGTCAGAATCAACTCGGTCGACAGTGGCTTGGCTGAAGATGACTTAAATGTGATTCTGTCGGGAGAGAAAATTCCGAGCACGGTACTCTTGCCGAAAGTCGAGAATCGCGAGCACCTCGATTGGGTAACTTCGTCACTCTTGATACTTACTTATCTCCGGTCTTTAACTTGTTTTGATTTGTATTGATTATAGTTCGCCGAGAAACTCCACGTAGCATTGGGAAAGAAGAAGCAGAACGTGAATCTGTTAACATACGTAGAAAGTGCACGCGGGCTACTCGATTTGGCTGATATCTGCAAAAGGTCCAACGAGCTGTCCGAATTCAATTTGTTCTTTCATGAAGGCATCGTATTTGGTTCAGATGATTTTTGTGCATCGATTGGTATGCCGCGCTGTTGTCCTAAGTGTACCTGTTGAGTGTCCCTCAATTACTTCGCAATTGGACAAATTTCTAGCGTTTCTCACTTGTATTACAGGTGCGACCCGAACGAGCGACGGCTCTGAGATACTTTTGGCCCGTCAACAAATCGTAGTTACCGCGAAAGCGTTCGAATTGCAGGCAGTTGACGTAGTTTACATTGATTACAAAGGTATGAAAGTCACGAGTGGTACATTAGGTAATTTTCCTTGCGATTATCCGTTGGCCTAGCAGACTTGGATGGTTTGAAGAAACAGTGTTTAGATGGTGCCCAAATGGGTTTCACAGGGAAGCAAGCCATTCACCCGCAACAAGTAGACATCATCCAGAAGGGATACACGCCATCGCCAGAGAAAATCGATTGGGCTCGGCTGCTCATCAAGGAGTACAACGATCACCAGGAGTCCGGCAAGGGTGCATTCACGTTCCGCGACCAGATGATCGACAGACCTCTGTTACTTCAAGCTCAGAACATCGTCGCATTTGTCAATGCAATCAAGTCAAGTACAGAGTTTACTAAGAAAGAGAATAAAAGCGTTTCGTCTTAACATGTGAAATGCTTCTGACAATAAATTTCATCGAATGTTTGCGCTCAGTGCAACCCAAACAAACTAGACATTGCCTCCAACATAAGCGTAAATTACATACACACGAGTAAATAATCATAGTCATATATATGTTTGTGTTGAGTTTCAACAGCAACAACAACGAACATTAAAATCCCAACACAATATAATTGGCAATTAGCACCAACAATTAGGAGCTCAAATCAAATCACAGATCCAACTGCGGATCACATCTCCATTGCACGAAGTGCGACTTTTCCTCTACTTGCGAACGAGTCGCACATTCCCGCTGATTGCCGATGCCGTCAGCAGCCCGAATATTGACCCTGTTCGCTCAACGTCATTGTGTTAGCCTGTGCTTCACGCACATTGTCAAAGATTAAAAGCAAATTAATAAAGGTTAAAGTTTTCAAGATATTTTCCCCCATAGTTTGTATTTACGCTTAGAATTAGAATAAGAGATGTAGCGGATACGATCACTAAAATCAGTAAAGGAGGCAAGTCCAGAGGGCCCAGAAGGGATCAGTTCCCATCAACTGGGCGCTTTGGCGAAGTGCCCGTAAGTAAGATCGTAATTCTTGAAGCGACAGAACTGCAGCTCTTTGCGCTGGTAGCCTGCAAAGGAAGCCGACTTGTATTCCTGTTGGTTGTTGGCAATCGAGAACTGCAACAAAATTAAACAAGTCTACGTGAAGCATCACTGGAAATTGATTCATCATTATCGTGTCGCACCTCATTCGCGAAAACAGTCATGAAGAATTTGCCAGGTAAGAACATCTTCAGCAAGCGATTGATCAGCTCGACATACGATATTTGTGGAGCGTTAGTCTCGAAGCTAACATACGAGCAGTGCGGCTCCGGAGTGATATGAATGGTGATATAGTGGCCCTGTGAAGAGATAATCCACCGGCAATTAGTGATTACTTGGTTAGTGATTACTCGTCATATTGCTCTCTGCCAAAAAACAGTACCCCTCGCAACAATCCATTCATCGAATATCCACATGGCGTGAAGAGAAAGTCGTCAATGGCCAAGCCCGGAATAATCTTATCGATGCCAGCTTTCTGAGTAGCTTCTTTGGCCGTTAAGGAAACATCCTTGGTGAAGATGCTCATCACGTTCTCATCCAGATTAAGCATGATGATTTCGAGCGTCTGATCTGGGACGTCGACTCCTTTAAAGGCCGGCATCAGAGTGTACAAGTACCAGCAATCTCTGTTAACTCTTCCCAGACAGTAAGCGGCACCCTCTGCAAACATGAAACATGACACATTCCGACGACGATCACACGCGATGAATCATCGCCGATGATAATGAAAATATTTCGACGCCCCTTCGCCGTGGGTACCTACCTTCGAAAATGGAATCCAAAATCTCGATTTCGTCATCGAAACTGGTGTGCGGCTTGTCTTGCAGCTCGGGTCGCGTGAAATTCTTCCGCGAGTAGAAGATATCGACAACTTCATCGAAACCGGATAACTCCTTGACCAAGTAGAGCAGCGGTTCGATGCATCGCAACAGTGTAGTTGATCCGCACGTCTTCAGGATGAATCGGTTCTTCGAGACGAACATGGAACTCTCGCTGAGAACGTAGGCATCCAAATTTTCGTGTCTCTTCAAGCTGATTACCTCGCATTTGACCATCTTGAGCAGCGACTCCAACGCAGATTTGGGTATTTTGCGCAAGTCGCACCCCTCCAGTTTGTCGTCTTCGCGACCGAACCAGATCTCGAGGAGCTTTTCGGTGCCCTCGAAGAAGTCACAGTAATTAGCTGGAACATCCATATTGACGAATTAAACTGGTGTGGGAAGCAGACAAGACGTGCTAGTTAGGGACGAGAACGAGAAATGTGCGGCAGAACGGAGGACAGACGAAATGGCAAAGAGGAGTAAACGAGACGAGACACGCGCCGAACACGACCAGAATCCTGAAGAGGCGCCACTCTCGAACGCTGACGGCGATCAGGTATCGTCTCAAGTTTGTTCATCGGACCTATTCATCATCATCCAAACTGCATGCAACCAAAAAACGATTTGGTGTGCACGCGGAGTAGTCTGAATTGGGTTATGGTCTCGCGACCACATCGCAAATCCAGCTCAGTTAGCCAGCCACGAGCCGCTTTCACCCGCGGACGTGACGCGTGTCCGGCCTTTCGACCGTCGCCCACGTTCGGAAAGTCACGTCGCGGTCGGTTTCTTGTGACTCGTCCGCCTATTACGGCGGAGCCCAACTTGGGCTCATATGTTCGGCATTCTCAGACCTTCCCAAGGGCGAGTTGAGTGACGCGCACCCGTTGAGACCCCTTTTGCGATCTCGCGTCCACACCAAACCGCGCGGCCTAGACCACTACACCATTACTGGCGCGACTAACACACACCTTCATTTCGTACGGACACTTAACGATGCACACTTCTCGTCTCGATTATTCCAATTACAATTATTGCGAATTCCAAACAAAACTAACATGCTTCTTCAGGTTCTTCATGCTGCTTGATTCGATCAAATTCATCAAATTGCGTTCAACGCCAAATTAGTAATCAATATTTCATTATGCAAAAATCTTGGCCATCGGCTGGATTCGAACCCGGGACGAACCATCATTGAATCAGTGCTGAGCTGCACTACGGCTTGAGTTGCATATCGAAGTTGGTTTACCAATTAATCGCAAGGTTGACGGTCGGAGATGGACACCGATGATTTCGACGACGATTTCAATTTCGATGGCAATGGCTGTGATGAGGATTTCAACGAAGACATGGCGGTCGACGAGTACGCAGTGCTCGATGTGGTCGAGCAGATCAGTGCCGATTGTAAGACGGTGCTCGACAAGCAGAAACAGTTAGACTCACTCAAGTGTGTCGTCAATCAGTTGTGTTTGGCCGTCAAGATGAAGAACACGAAGGATGTCGTACGCGTCAAGCACACTGTCAACAGGATGATGGGTGATCAAGATGCCAATTTCGTTGTCAATTTGCACGTCGATTGCCGCGAGGCAACCGGAATCAATATGCACTGGTGGACTGTCGGCGTGACGGTTTCATGCCAGAATGACAACAAAATTCGCTCGATTACCAAAGTAGTCAACTTGGACCAGACCACCGATCCCGTCATTCCTCTGCGATGCGATCACAGCGAAAATTTCTTTCCTCCGTTCGATATGGAAGTCCGAATGATGCTCGACATTCCCGACAGCGTGATTCAGGACGGCGATCTCCGTGAACTTCTGCGCGACTCCTGCGTCAGGATGGACATTCCCATCGCCCGTCGAAAGTTGCCAGAAATGAATTTCCTTTGCTTTGATGACTGCCGACTGGCACAGACGGACATCGACGAACTGCTGAAAATGACAATGGAGACGCGATTAGAGAAGGCATCCGGGAGTGGTAATAATCGCGGCTCACCTGAAGATGACGTGCCGGAAGTATACAAGGCAAAAGTGTATTTACTCGGAAAACTGTGTTCCCAGATCAGCAAAACGGATATCGCAGACAGGGGCATCTTTGTTAAGCTGATCGAGTACTTGATTGCCAAGCCGGTGCCCGCTTCACACCTGCAGATCATCAACAGCCAAGTGCAACTCGACGCGCAATACTTCGCTTCCAAAGTGCGACTTACAGCATCGACAGCTTCGCTGAATTCTCATTTTATTCAAATCACCATCGAAACAAATTGTTACAAAATATTGGCAGCGATGCGACGATCGCTGCTTCAATTAATAGATGTAAGAATAGACCATCGCATATAATTGAATGTAACTAACTTAAAATTAACGCATTATTACAGGAAAACAAAACTATTGAAGCAAGGAAACCAACTAAAGCCGGTTTCAAGATGGATTCGTTCGCCACTGTTGAAGAGTGGCTCGCACAACTTCAAGATGACGAACACATGCAGAACAGTGTCGAGGATCTGCTTCCGGTTTACTTTGACATTCGCAACGATATCTCTGAACGGGTCCCTATTGTTTGATGTCACTGTTTTCCAGTCATTCAAAATCTGTCATCTTCTCATCTGAAGAATTTAAATAACAGTTTAACTCAATTGAGAATTCTTTAATTATTATTCACTGAAGCCGATAAGAGCTGTTGAATAAGATGAACTGTGTTTGGTGTTCCAAGCACAAGGCGATCCAAATTTATTGAGGGAATCCCTGCATCGGGTATCGCGGTCTCGCTCCCGCCGCTCTTTGCGAGTAGGGATTCCCACCAGCTGTTGGGGGTGCGCCCGACGGAGGAGGACCGGGGAACTGCATCTGTGGCGGAGGCGGTGCGGACTGTTGCGAAACGTACGAGGCAGGAGGTGCCGGAGGCGGGTAATTCTGTGGGGCGTTCGACGGAGCGTAAGCCATTGAATGTGGTGGAGCGGGTCCGGGTACCGATGAAGGTCCTGAAGTCGGCGGTGGACCCGGTGGCGGGTACGCACCTGACGGCGGTCGCGGCGTTTGCGGCATCGACGTGTGCATCTGTTGACCATACGGTTGACTGCCAGGCTGATACGGAGAGAAACTCATCGACGGTCCTGGCGGGGTCGAGAAAGCGCTTGTGTTGGGTGCCGAGTGCGCAGGCTGCGGTCCAGCTTGACTTGTTATCGGAGGACCGCTCAGTTGTGGTTGCTGTAGCTGCTGTGGTTGTTGAAGAGGGAACGGCTGCTGACCAGGATACGGTTGAGGCTGAACGGAGAATTTCGGTTGCTGGGACTGCTGCTGCAGTGGTTGAAACTGTGGCGGTTGCTGTGGGTGTCCCGCGTTGACGAATGTAGGCGGAGGGCCGGGCATGTATATTCCTGGTTGTTGGTGCTGATCAGCCTGATGCTGCACAGACTGCGGAGGTTTGAAACTTGCCTGTTGAGAAAACGAGCTCGACATGGACTGCGATCGCTCGTGATCAACACCATCATGATTCTGAACCTTCGGTTTGTCGCTGGCAACCGACTCGCGGTTCAGCAACGGATCAAACTCTTTGGGCGCCTCAGCACTCCTAACAGGGCTCTGACCCTTGTCATCTGCTCCTTCGCTGTCATTCAGCGCGTCATCCTTGGACACAGGTTCGAGCCGGTCGAGCAAATAGTTCACCTTATCGCGAATCTGCTGCAATTCGCGACGAATGTGCTTCACTTGATCGGACTCGAGCGGTGCCGGCTGACCATTGACGAACAGCGTGATCTTCAGAATGCGACTGCATTGGCTGGCTAGATTCAAGTCGGAACTGTCGAAGATCGTGATGAGGTCGCCGTCCTCGTCCTTGTACTTGACAGTGACGTCGTCCTTGGCACCCAGCTTGCCACGAAAGACGCGCTGCATCATCAGGATGAGCTCATCATAAGTGATGTCCTCATTGTGAATCGGAATGCGACGAATATCGTCACCAAGCTGGGCCTTGATGATCAGCTTGCCGGTCAAGTCCAGGTGCGCGAATGTTGACTCCTCGTTGACCGCGTTGAACGAACTCGTCGAATTGGTGCTCATCGCTTTTTCGGCATTCAGCATAATCGGATGATTTCGTTGTCGTTTCTGCTCGTGGTTCTTGACCCGGGACAGTGAGACGCGAACAATAATTAACGCGAATGGGACAAACCGACGTGGAAGGTTTTTGTCGGCGAGACTCACCCGAAAGATGTTTGGTCGCGAGATGGCGCGCATGGCTAATTCATCAACATCATTCTACATCTGGCACGTGCTTCCAATTTAATTGCCAGCCAGAAGTCAAGTTGATAGTGGTTCCGGTCAGAAGCTCTTGGTTCGGTCGGAAGTTTCCAGATCAGTTGCCAGAATCAGTTGTACATGTTTTGCAGATCACTGCGGTATTCGCATCGAACTATCCTTTCGCATTCGATCGTCACGCGTTCAACAATGTTTGCTGGCATCAAGCACGAGCTCACCGAAGCTTCATCATCACTTGTCAAGTGTCCCAGGCTAGACTCGAGTTCTGTGAAGACAGAGCCTGATTTTCCTGGCTTCAGCGGCGTTTTAGAACAAGTAGAATGTCATGGCTCTGACAATATGGATGGTATCCCGCAAATTGCAGTCATCCAAGAGCAGGAAGTTGGTATCACGGAATTTATAGGAAGTCATCGTGGATTCGATGCCATCCTCAAACAGCAATTCGCTGACTTTGTCGTTCACGAGATTGATAAGCGCGACCAGATCGTGAAACTGACAGACCTCTCTGTCCCGGTCGCAGAACAGAATGAGATTGAACCACCTCTCGCCCTGGCGACTGTCGTTGACAATGACACTGTCCAGAACCTGGCATCTCTCTGTTCCGGGGCAGAGGAAGTCGTCCGGATTGATGTCACGTCGCTGGACAAGCCAGGTCGAGCGAAAATACATCGTGCTATCGATACTCACTGTGCAGGTCTCGAGAGTGCAACTAAGGAAGAAGGCGATAAGAAATTCATCGTGGTACGCAAAGCTACCAGACAAAGCCGGAAGAAGTTGAACTGGCCGATTAATAGAGGAGATCACACACATTTTGTGTTGTATAAGGAGAACAAGGATACGTTTGAAGCAATCAGTTTGCTAGCTGGTTTGACAGGCATAAAGGTGACACTTCTGCACTGAGAGATAACGAAATTCATGATAATTATATTTTTGTTCTTGTTTAGCCGTCAAGTTTCAGTTACGCTGGAACGAAGGACAGACGCGCTATCACTACGCAGAGAGTGTCTGTTTGGAGAACAGATCCACAACGACTGATTAATGCAGCGAAACGATATAACAAACGTCCATCGCTCAGAGTCGGAAACTTTACTTTTTCCAACGACTGCATCCGACTGGGTCAGCTCAACGGCAACGTCTTCGACGTTGTTTTGCGTGACCTCAAATTTGAAGATGCATCCTGCATCGATGAAGCAATGAATACCATAAATCAGAATGGTTTCATCAACTATTTCGGAATGCAACGATTCGGAAGATCGACGACTCCGAGTCACCTTACCGGACGAGCTATTTTACAAGGGAAATGGGAAGAAGCTGTTGAGAGGATACTGGCACCGAGGCCGATGGATTCTGTCCCGAAAAAGGAGGGCGCGCTAACTTTTAATCAGTGCATGCAGCTTTGGCGAGAAACGAGAGACGCGAAACTTGTGTTCAAGGAGCTTCACTTCAGATTCACTAATGAAGGCTATATTCTCAAGATCTTGGCCAAGCCCGGCAATGAGAGGAACTTCTATAGTGCCCTGGCAGCGTTGCCTCGAAATGCGCGAGCGATGTATTGTCACGCATATCAGAGCTACTTGTGGAATCAAGCAGCGTCGTATCGCGTCACAAGTTATGGTTTGATTGTTGTTCCTGGTGATTTGCTGCTTTTCGGACAATGTGACGATAAGAGCGCTGCTGAAGAATGTCAGCAGGAAACTGACAGTGGCGAGTTGAAAGACGTTCCAATTCCTGTGATTGCTGACGAGACGAATATCAGTCGAGCGACAATTTACGATGTTGTTTTACCGATGCCTGGATCGAAAACGATTTTGCCGGAGAACTCGGTCGGCAATTTTTACCTGAAGCAACTAGGGGATGACGGCTTATCCATGGAGAGTTTCAACGCCAGAGCGAAGACATTTATCATGCATGGAGCTTACAGGAAGCTAATCATCAAGCCGGACGTCAAGTTGAGCGTCGTCAATTGCAGAGATCCCGTAGAACCACTCATTCCAACGGACCTCGACCAACTCAATCACAATACGGGTTCGCAAATAGCAAAGACCGAACCAGCTGATGACGATCGAACGGGTAGAACTTCCTCTGCTCTGAGACTGACATTCTCCTTGCCATCATCTTCCTATGCAACGATGTGTTTGAGAGAGATCCTGAAGAGAGAATCGACCACGTTCGCTGAGACGAAACCAAGGACAGCGAATCATTCGTAGAGTGTTGTTCACTTATGTTATTTTTCTCATTTCATTAGTTGAAATGTAGTAAGTTTGCAGTGTTACTACATACTCTGTATTGGTGTATGTGGTGAAATAAGACAAAGGACAACGCAGATAACTATAAAATTCCGAAGAATTCCGAGGATAAACATTCAAATTGCGATGTGCATGAAGCACATAACTATGGCATAAAGATGAACACCTCATCACATCGTTTCATTTCACGCACACGCTTTCAGAGCACGATGATATCAACAAGATTTCCTTTGGGCTGCGTCATCTCATCGGGAAAGTATTCGACCAGAGTATCGAACACCTTCGTTCTGCCCACGTGCCGATTATCCGTCGAAAATTCCGGACAGATGTCTTGCTCGGTTTCTGAGTCTTTGAAAATGACCGATGCGAGTAACTGAAACTATACAACCGATGTCAGAAAATCTGTTTCCGTTTATGCGATTATTCAGACTACGTACAGATTTCCTTTCCTCTGGATCTTGGTGATTAAAACTGTCCGACAATTCGGACTGCAAATACTGCACAGCAGCGACGGGATCACTTTCGATAAGCTCTTGATAATGTTGCTGACGAATCAATCTGCGACCCCTTCGCAACAGTTGCTCCTTCGTTAAACGAATCAACTAAAATTCAGGCACAATTAATTAATCAGTTGAAATTAAGCACTTGGCTGACTCTTACTTGGAGCGTCCAGAAATCATCGAGTCTTGAAGCGAGGCAATAAACAAGACAGAATAAGTGACGCGAAATCATAACCTAATGCAATAAGCAGACGAAAATTGAACTCTGCCTCTTACCTCACTTTGGGCGTGTGACTTCGACCGGGATTACCACCGAACAAGTAGTGCACCTTAAGGATGTGATCATAAACGAGCTGGTGGGCGAATCGAGGACACGGTTCCGATTTATCGCCATTCAAGTTGTTGGCCGAGTTGATATCAGTGACATCAGTGCAGTTCTCGTTCTTGTAGATACACGACCATCGATTCTGGAGAATGTCATAAACCCAAAACGAATTCTTTACACTGTCTTCCCGCTTATCTTTGTCCTTGTTGAGACCCTTGAAAAGATTGTGAGATACATCGAAATTGGAGTGAACGTCGAGTTTGGAATATTGACTTACAGAGAGAACGTGAATTTCGTTCAGATCAGGATCGATGGTGGCTCTTTGAGTGAATCCGGCGCTCGGCACCTCCATTTTTTCACCATCACATATCGTCGAAATTTCATCCGTGTCGACATTATACGTAAAGAAATCGCTCAAGTACTCCTTCTGCCTCTGACCGGCGAATATGTACAGCAAGCGCAGTTTCTCGTGAAACAGCATCGAGTGTCCAATTCGTGATTTTATTTCCTGGGGACCAGGACAGCAAGTCGCTGTCGGTGAATCATCGCGCAGCTTCTGCCAAGTATTTGTGGGGACGTGGTAAGCGTAGAGACCACTGAATTGCTGTTGTTCCGGACAAGAGTTGATTCTCTCGTCAGGCGAAGCTGCGTATGAACTGTTGCGACAAAGTACAAATTACAACTCATGTATCAGCCAAAACCATTTTTCTCTCTCTACCTCGATAAAATTCGGCCACCGAAAACGTAGATCGTATTCTTCTCAACATCCATGCACATTTGGTGATCAAAAACCAATTTGGGACCACCCATGGCTGCCGTGTCGTCGGTTATGAGTGTCCACTCATTCCTTTCAATATCGTATACATAAAAGTCGCTCTTCAAATTGTCGACGTTCCTAATAGCCTGGTCAAGATAACGGCCGAGAGTGAAAATTGTCTTCCTCTGAGGATCGAGACACATTTTATGACACGATCTCGCCGATGGCCCGCCACGAAGGGATGTATCTCTCGAAATACAAGTCCATTCACCACTTGGAATATGATAAGACCACAAATCAGCGAGATCGCGCGATCCATCCCATCCACCAAACAAGTGAATGGTCTCAGCATAAGGATCAATACACATCTGATGACCGCCTCTCATGCCTGGTCGCTCGATGTTCGCCGGAGGAACGATCGCTGCCCATTTCGGTTTGTACTCCTGTCTTCGAATCCAATCGTTGAACAGTCCCTGTGATGCAGCCTGGTCCAGAAGTGACTCGCACGCGGCATAATCACCGTCGATGACGAGTAGCTGATGTAATTTGGTAAGCAGTTCGTGTTCGAGAGTGACGCGCGTTCTCTTCTGAAGTGATTCAAACGCTTCTCTATAGTTGTGCTGACGGAAATGTTTCAGACACAACCGAATCGCTTCTCGTTCGCGGAAGTGGTTGAACCAGCTGATGGCATTCTTCACAGTTGCCCAGTCGTCGTTTCCTCGCAATTCGACGTGCCAAATACTGAAGTTGAAACTCGTGCCCCACGAGTGAATCGGCATGATTTTGATGTACCGAAACGGAATCAAATTGCCTTGAATCGAGTGCTTGAGCATGAACGTTTCCGGATTGCTGTCGTTCTTGAGTCCACTGCAACAGAAGAGGGCGAAACTGTAAATGTGAAGGGCGCGAGGAACGTCTCCCTGCCTCCTTCTTTCTCTCTATTCATCTCTACCTGTCCAAAAGTTCAATGAGTGTCGAATCGTTCATTCCGCCGAAAATCTTGAACCTCTTCAGATTGCATACGTGGACCTTCTCGAATTTTCCGAAACTGATCTCTTGGACTATGGACGGGTGTTCGAGCTTGAGAACCAGATACTGAGAAGGATGGTTGCTGTCACTCGACCATCGCGACGAGTGGTCGGTGGGCTCATTCACCAGGACGTTTTCCGGACAGTAATTGCCCGAGTAACTCGACCAGGAGTGAATTGAGTACTTGAGTGTTTTCATCGCCACCAGGAATTCGTGAGAAATTATTTGTCGACTTACTCGACTCGAATTGGGAATTTCGAATCACGTGATAGTGAAGAAGAACGAGAAGCGCGGCAAGCGAAACATGTCCAACGAATTTTTATTTTATATCTTAATTATTCAAATGTCGTCGTTCTGTCTATGTAAGTATATCTATCTATCTATCTACATATCTATATTATCTATATCTATGTCATATCTATGTACATGGTGACTGTTTTCGAGCTGTATCTCAGAACGGCAGCGTGTCTGCAGGAATTCTATCCGAGTTGCATTTTCTAGACAAATCTTAACGTATCGTTAGGTGAAGTTCGATGTTGTTTTCTGCTGTGAAACACGAGATCATGAACATCGATCAGTTGGTTTGGAGATGCTCATGCACGAGAGAAGTGCATCAAAAGCGAAGCTTGTACTCACTTCGACTCTGTAATGCTTATCTAACGATATTCATCCGTTAATAGAAGAAGAGTAAGACAAGTATTTCGTAATTGTACTCATTGTTGTACAGATCTCTGTGTATTCCCTTTTTCTGACAATGTGCATTCTATCGAACACATTCCTATTCTAATATTCTACAATAATCTCATCTCAGCTGAATTCTGGCTTTTTTGCGATGTCCTGTTCGCTGCCGGGTCACAGTTGGCCCGATCGTTGATCCCATCCCTAACATGCTGGCATGCTGGTTGGAGATTGCGGAACTTCGCACAAAGGCGTCATTTCCCAACCTTATTAGCGTTACATTGCATAACGTTGTCGTATTAGTTTCGATCGATACGTAGTTGACTGAAAACAGGATTTCCGTTCAAACTAAATTCACGGAAAATATTCCAATCTTCTCAGGATATCCAGCGAAATATCACTCCGAGTTGATGACTGATTTTGGGAAGTTGAATTTCCGCAGATGGATGAAAATTCAGGCTCCCCTTAACATGGTCGAGCAAATTCGATGAAAATGTAATTAGAGAATTTAGGAATTGCATGAACTAGCGAAAGAAAAGTGAGTTATTTTTTGGTTTCTTCTAAACGGTCTACTGACTGGTTTCTGTGGCATAGAATAAAATGCACGTAAGGCAATGCTTGCGAAACATAAATCCTCTAGCAAGTTAATCATGACGTTCTCTAATAGACGAAACGAGGCGCTCGAGCACTTTCATACACGAGTCTCAATCATAATTCACGAATAAGTCATCACTCATGCATTTAAAAATATATTATAATATTCTTTCTTTAATTGCATCGAAATGCTACATATGCATGTGAATGAGGGCAGTACTTCGGCAGTTTTCTGTTTTGTTTGCAGTTTATCACATATATCATGCCATAACAATTAGGGAGCGTCGCAATAGAATAGAATAGAAATAGCGAATTGATCACAACTGGTTCGTCACCAATATTAGCGGTTTTTCAAGCAAAAATTCATCACAATATTATGGATCGTGTCGTGCATAAAATCATGACAAGACATGTCATTGGCATTGACTTCGCCGAGTGCACCAGAATTCGAAATCTTAATTTATCGGAAGGCCACAATAAACCCGAGGACAGGGACAGGTAAACGCGAAAAACCTACAAACAGATATGTAGAATTAGTTCATATCAGGAAGAAGTAGAAGAAGAAGGAAATTTTTTTGCATGCCAATTTCTTGATGATTGAATTACCTACTAATCGAATGTAAATTGCACATATAACGGAATACGACATGCAAAATACTCTCCAAAGTGCACTGCAATCTAGAATTACCGCATCCACTTCGCATCCTCGAACTGACAAGGGAAACGAAATTCGATCGCAATCGATGTAATTTAAACAAACCGGACACCAGAACCAGAACGGAGCCGAGCAGTGCTGATCGCGATTCGCGGTGATTGCCGACTGCCAATGGCAGTCAATTAATCAACGACCAATTCGTGTGTGTGTGTCGACGAAGAAGCCGAAGGAGAAGAAGGTGAAGAAAACAAGAATTATAAAAAAATTCTTTTGTGTTGTTTCGGCACAAGCATTATTCGACGTCAGCCTCGCAGCACTTTTTCAATTTTCTGATTTCATTTCTCTGCACCCTCAATTACTGCACCATCATCCCGGTGTTGTGACTCGTGAAGCACATCGACGACCACGGACACGGTAAGTGGGTTGCTTTGATTTTTCGTCATTACCCAGACAGAGTAATGTGACTGTGAATGCCTCGCATGATAAGATTTTCATTCGGTATATGAATTCGTGGTGATAGCTGTGATTAGAGGCCTGATAAGCCTACACTTCGCTCGTTTGTCCTCTTCATTGTGTTTGCCAACATATACCATATATAAAACTGAATCAGTCGAGTACAGAATAATTAAATTTCGATGAGGAGGTCGTAAAGTGACAAGCATTCGAGTCAGATTCACAGTGCATTTCAGCAATGACTCTGTCTCAAAGTGTCGATGCCGGTCTCGGACTAAGTGTCGGAGTCAACACGGTGCTAGACTATTTTCATTTCTGCGCTTCCAATCATAGTTTTTCACTGTTCGAAGATACGGACGTGGTCATCGAAAAGACGAAGACTACCACGAACATAATTGCGTCGTCTCAAGAGAGCATTTTCGATAATATCATGGGTCGTGTACGTCTCACAACCGATTTCCTGTATCATAATCCGATTGGAAAACTTTATACCGGCGATGGGTGGTGTTCGAAAATAACCTACAACAAGGATTTTTACCCAGCCAAGCGCGATCTCGATGATTGCAGTGATCCGCAACGTGCCGAATATGTTAAGTCAATTCCGCGAGCCAAACTCTACAAAGGGTTGCTGCTGCAAGGATATTTTCTTGCCCCAGCGATGGTCAAGAACATGGATAGCTTTCAACTCAGGTGAGCTGATTAAAGGGAATCTAATTTGATGCTCTTAAAAATTCTTTAAAATCGCTACATTCCAACGTTTCCAGCAGACATGACGACATGGTGCTATGTACATTTCCAAAGTCGGGAACTACGTGGACAGAAGAGATCATTTCCCTGATTTACAATGGAGGTGACGCCAATAAAGTGAAGAAGGTGCGAAAAAATAGACGGCAATGCAAAATTTACCGATTTTATATCTGCAGGTTGTGCATGAAAGAGTTCGTCACCTGGTAAGAATGAATATGAAAATATTTTGTGGCGATCGCGAATGTGCTGATGTGAGGCTTGTCTTGTGGACAATTTTTCAGGAAGTAGGAAGACCGCGTGGTTACCGATGGTATCTCAATAATAAGAAATCGCCAAGATTGTTGGCCACACATTTAGCGTTAGATTGGACACCGAAACAACTACGTGAAGCTAAGTGCAAGGTGATCATCAACACGATCAACATGTGACCCTCGCTCATTATTATCTGTTTGATTGCTTCGAAACACCAGCAATGACTTACGATAAAGTTTTAATTGTCTTAACTGTTTATCTACTTGACAACATGGCAGATTATATACGTGGCGAGGAATCCGAAAGACACGGTAATGAGGAGACGATACTAATGCTCACTAATACAGATCTGTACTAATAATGATAATGTCTTTAGGCCGTCTCCTATTATCATCATCACCAAAACACCAAGTTTTTGGGAAATTACAACGGTACTTGGGATAATTACATCGAACTGTTTATGAAGGGCCACCTCGTGTACGGGTCGTGGTTCGATCACGTTAAGGTACGACGACTTCCAACCTGAATCCAAACAACCCGCATAATTGTGAAATTTTGGAATTTCATTAAAATCCCGATCGATGTCTTATTTTAGGGTTATTGGAAGCTGGCACAACAGTATCCTAGTCAAGTGCTGTTCATTACTTACGAAGAAATGAATGTCGTACGTATCTTTTGTTATGGACAACACCTAGTTAAGTTTCGTCCAATATTCATCGTCAGAATCTGTCGAAAATGGTGAAAGTGATCGCTGAATTCACGGAGCACAAACTAACCGCCGATCAGATTGAAGCAATAGCCAAACACTGCTCCTTCGACGGTAAGTTTACATATTTAAAGACAGTAAGCGTGCCATGATTATCTGCTTCGGTTGTGTTAACTGCTCTGTACTTTTAGAGCAGTGATGATGGTGAGAGATGCGAAACTGATCTGATTATTAACAAACTCTTACCATGAATCGCTTAGAAATGAAAAATAACAAGTTCGTTAATCGTGAGCACATTGCTGTAACGGATCTGTTCGATTTTTCGAAATCGCCTTTCATCAGAAAGGGTAACTTGTCACGTTGGCCAGGTATATGTTGAGAGAACTTATTAACCAACTCTTTTGTATCTCGCAGGCAAAATTGGTGACTGGGTAAATTATTTCACGCCCGAACAAAGCCGAGCTTTCGATACATTATACGAAAGTAAAATGGGCGGAACGAATTTGCATCTCGTTTTCACCAAGGAAGACGCCGTTCACCAGTACAAGCAAATTCAACAAGAGTCTTCTGCAAGCGAAACAACTGCCTTTTAACCTAATCATAATTAGTGAACAGAAAATAATTTAAGTGAGTCAAATTTTTACCAATCGTTACCACAAATTCGTTTACCGATCATCCAGTTAGCATTTAACCATTGTCTTTAGCTGATCGCTTCTCTATGACAGTGAACCAGCACTCTCCGCGACGAGTTTCATTCTCAGCACGATTATTTCCATTTGTTATCGTCTTAATGTAGTCGCGAGTGCTTCGTTGCTGATTTTATCGAGATGTTCGTGCTATCAAATTGCGTAATAAATCAAACATCGTTGCTAAAGCTCTCCACAGATATATTGATTTGAAGATTTCCAATCTATGACAACAATCATCATTGCATTCTTGGCATTGATAAATTGGTTTCCTGAACAAGGTGATGTGTCATTTGGAACGTCGTCAAGAGTGCCACGTTTATTGCTACTCTACATTTGACGAATGTAATGCGGAGCGTTATAAAGACATTTGGAATGTGGTGCTATTACTCTGTTTGTTTGGCATGCAGTCGTTGTCAGTACAACTTCTTTTCGAATCTGTAATAACGTACAGAATTTAACACGTAAGAAAACTGGTGAGTAATTACTACTTGAAATGTCTTACGAATGCAATCCGTGAACGCCTCCTTCGACTTGTGCCGAAACAGTTCGCTTTTCGAACTTCAATTTTCCGTCATACATCATTTTCCTGAACATACACACAAAATAACTTTGCATCCGGTTCACCTCAAGACACACTCAGGTGTCTATACCTTAAAATGTCCAAGTTTCTGGCACCAATGTCCTGACAGCCGTACTTTACGCCAGTTATAAGATAAGGTACGAATCTGTGTATTGTACCCTTATCGACCATCGCACCCGAAACTCCCTGAGCCACCCTCACTTTGTCTTCATCGCTGGCGATAGAAAGAGCTCAATCAATAATGATAATCAGACACGACCTATCGCATAGTAAAATACCCTTGGAAGTATCTCTGTCTGCTACCAGCTCCATCCTTAGACTCCATCGCATCCAGAGAGCCCATTCCCCTATATTTCTTCAGTCTGACACCGTTCGAGAAGAAGTAATCGCCTGGTGATTCCGTAGTACCAGCTAGCAACGAACCCATCATGACGGTTGATGCGCCCAAAGCTAGAGCTTTAATGATGTGGCCTACAGAAGACACACCGCCATCAGCGACGACTGGAACGCCAAATCTTCGCGAGTACTCCGCAACTTTATAAACAGCTGTCGCCTGTGGTCGACCACAAGCCATCACTTCCTGCGTGATACAAATCGATCCCGAACCCATTCCGACCCTCAACGCATCTGCGCCCGCCTCTATCAAGTTTCTAGCTTGAGCGACAGTCACAACTAAGCAAAGAAATTTCACTGTTAAACCAGAATTCACAAGAAATTCTCTTCTGACGCACCATTGCCAGCAATTACTTGGATTTTTGCATACTTCTGTCTTATGTACTTCAACATGTTGATTTGATAAATAGAATTTCCTTGCGATGAATCCTGTGAGAAAGAAACAAAATCTAGTGAACCAGATAACAAGTAATTGTTAGCAATTAATTGGCTCTTCTTACCAGAACGATAACATCAACACCGGCTTGACACAGCAAATCAAGTCGTTCCCGATCCGATTCTTTTGTACCAATCGCTGCACCGACCAGAAGTTGTTTGTTCTCATCTTTCGATGCTAGTGGATAATCTCGGCTCTTCTTCAAATCAGTTCTCGCAATCAGCGATATCAGTTCTCCATTCTCATTCACTATTGGTAGTTTTCCTTTCTTGCTCTTCTGCAAAATCTCGTTCGCTTCTTGGAGTGTTACCGAAGATGGTGCAACTACTAGATCATCGCCTCTGGTCATCACTTTGGATAAAGGGTAATCAAGTTCTTCGTTCTTAAGAAAATCGATATCACGAGAAGTGATGATGCCAAGAAGCTTGCCACCGAGTTGGCCATTTTTGGTAATTGGAATGCCGCCGAAGCCCTTCGTTTTCTTAACTTCGAAGACGTCACGGACCGTGTGGTCAGGCCCGAGGACAACAGGATCACGTATAAAACCATGCTTGTATTTCTGCGAGATCAGTTCTGTTCAGTCAACGATTCTGGTTCCGAAATTGTGTGCCGTACCTTGACTTTGGTGACTTCAGCTGCTTGGAATTCGGGAGTGCAATTGTGATGAATAATGCCAATGCCACCACACAGCTGGAAGACAACAAGAGCCATGAGTGTGTTACCTGGTCGCACACAACCACCTGACTCACAGCCATAGCGATGGCCATCTCCGATTCGGTCACTGTGTCCTGTTGTGGGTACAAAAGATCAGAAATCTGGTCATTGCTCGCAACTAGGTACTTACCATCGGGGAGGATACCAGAGGTGCTTGGAGAGTGATCTTTTTCGTCAGAGGCGATGACAGATCCTGCCGAACATCTGCGATTTATCGACAAACACCAAGCAAACAGGGGCGTGTGATGACTTACCACTTCATCGGCGGTGAAATCGATGTAACCAGGAAGAATAAGAAAATCGCTGGCAAGAGATAAGCGAGAATGAGTCGATTGGTGAGCGTTGGCGTCGATGCAAAAATCGCGGCACTCACTTGTACGTCAGACCATCACCTGAACCGAAAAGCTGAGCAGCCGTCAGACCATCTTCGGGAAGATCGCTGAGCGCGCTTCCCGGCGACAGGTGGACCTTGGTGGACATGATTGGAAGAAAATAGTTGTAGCGCACGAGGAATGGTGTGAAGTATCGGCGATCGAGCGGCGAACGACGAAGAACGAGAACGAGAAGAACGCGAGAGGCAAAGAAATCGATGGAGAGCCGGGCTGAAAGTGGGGCTGAGATGAAGAGTGCAGCGCTCTGATGCCAACACAGGTAGTCAGTGGCCTGCCGAGCGATCCGAATCGCACTTTTATTACCATCACTCTCACCGCTCGGTTAATGATTGTCACTCACGGTGAGCATCGACCACCAATCACCAATCACGTTTTGTTGGCAAGCAATCTGTTCCGATGGTAACACTACACAATACACACTTCATGTAATCATTATTTTCACGTTTTCCGGCCTTGAATCGAACATGCCACCTTTATCTAATCGGTACCAGCAAACAGATTCTTACGGTAAATCACACGAGTGGTCGGTGAGGTGATGAGGTGCATTCTTTGACGAAGTTACTAACTAATCGTATCTAATTATCGCATGCGACAAACGCTAACAGGTCCAACCTGCATTGCAATGATAAATTATTTCATTTCATGTAAGATCACCAAAGAAGGAATGAAAAGAAAACAATTTTAAATTATCAGATGCTATGAATTGTTAATTTTATCAGGAATTCCACAGTCACTTGAACAAGAAGCTATACGGATACCCTGCAGAAAATTTAAGTTTTAATCACAAGCAACGTACTAACAGCAAGTTGCTGACAACAAGTTCACTCATCTCACCTTGAGCTTTGCTCCTGAAGATGGAGAGCAACAGAGAGAAGAAGACGGCCACTAATCCCATTCCAAATATTGCCATAACTACAGAAGTGGTAAACAAATGGGAAATCAGCATATTAATTAGCATATTAACTGTCGCCTAATAATTAGAGTATTTCCCAACGTACTCTTGCGTTTTTTCGCGTCTGTCCTTCCTTTCATAGCTTCGTTCATCAAGATAAATCCCAACGTAATCGCAGCATCTGTTATGACAAATTGATGAGAATTTCATCAGACAAGGCAACAGAGCTGCGATCTTAAGCCGAACTCACTGAGCACGATTACAATGTAAGTCTCGAACACGAACTGGCCACTTGAGCTGCCATGAATGTAGGAAACCCCACGCGAAGATCGGTGCATGAGAGGAGGACCTCGGATGTGGTTCCACATTTGACCGGATGTCATCGCAAAGACGACCGACTAGAAACAAACAGAAATGAGACTTCCTTGTTAAATCTAGGAATAGCTCAACCAGATTCTAGGTGTGTGTCACTCACGAGTGCACCGCAAGCCCAAGAGGTTTTGTTGTATAAAAAATCGAGATTATTGCGTCTCATGTAGAGCAGAGCACCGATTAGCGAGAAGAGAACGAGAACGGCCAACGTGCCGGAGTAATTAGGCGGCCGAATGACGCGGATCTGGATATCGGTCTTCTCAGCAATCCATCGTGCGATCGTCTCGGCAGCGAAACCAACTCTCTGTCGACAACGAAATCAAGTCTCTTCAGTATTCAAACGACTACTTTCTAAATACCAACCTGAATATCTAACGTGTCTGGACTTCGGATCTTTCCCTTCTCACTGAAATAGAGGAAAACGGGCGCCGAATTGATTCCCAATTGCTGAAAGATATCGGAACCGTCGTCGTAATCGACCATTCCGAAATAGAGCCTGTTGGAATGGGAAGGCGAAAATCGCCACGAGTTGGCCACGATCCTGCAATTCGGGATGGGAATTATGATGATGAGTGAGAGTGACACTACAACTTGGTTGTGGTCACTCACAGGAACTCGTCGTGCGCCTGTCGACAGACAGCGCACTGTCGTTGCGGTGCCAACGCCGTCATCATGACGACGAACGAGTAGTTCCGGGGCAGGCTCTTGGTGCCGATGTACTGACGAAATTTGTCGCCGTTCAGTCGGATGATGGGCCGCCTGACCGACAGTTCGTTGAGCTGTTCGACGCGCTCGTTGAGTGACACCAAGCCCTGAGATGCGTCATCGGAATCAGTCAATTAGTGCATCTTTGCCACTCCACTTACATCCTTCTTCTTGGCTGTCAGAGTGAGAGAGGAGCACGAAATGATGACTATGACGGAGAAAATCGCGTTGAACGACGAACGCATTTTAACAGCTTGTTGCTGGGACGCGGCCGGCAATGCAACTTTCGATGAA
>JAGGCA010003989.1:63229-74298 GCA_022876805.1 Osperalycus tenerphagus | reverse complement strand
AGAGAGAGAGAGAGAGAGAGAGAGAGAGAGATAAAGAAATAAAAACAGATTTTCCTGTCCATATTTCTCGCACAGCACAGCGTAAACTTTGTGACAGTCACTTTTTATCACTTATCATCGACACTGTGCAGCTGGGAGACGAAACTAGGAACGCTTTCTTTGAGCTCCAGAGGATGCTCCACCAGCCTCAAACCTGCTGTTCGGCTCTGCGAACTGCTCGACTCGATAAGATGTTCTGTTGATAAATAAGCATATCCGTGAAGGCGAACACAGAATTGTGACGTAGTCTTCATCTCATGGCTCCCTTTGTAAATGCACTTTCATCGACATTATTTTGTTGGTTCATCCCACGCAAGTAGCGATCAACACTTGGTGATGAGCACAGAGCCGCCACAGCCATCAACATGCATTCACAACCGCTTAACAGCAAGTAATCGTTATCTTGGTCGCACTGTTTCGTCTTTCTATTGCCATCACACGCTCTCAATGGATCTTCCGACTATTTTTAATGACTTGTGCAATGACCTCCACCGATCGTGAGTCCGCTCACTCGTCAATAAATAGTTCACTATTCATCCGTAAATATTTACCAGTTTAGATTAAATTTGGCGTTCGAGAGACGCGCATTGATTATGGGAGCCAAATGGCATTCCAGAACGGAATGACATAACCATCGCGTCGCATTTCCTACACGAAACTTGTGTATTTTTGAACCCATTATACAGTAGAATTTGTAGTGTAGAGAAACAGGAAATAAATATATCCAACACGAATGACAACGACGTCGTCGCACACAGAAGAGCGAAGAGCAAACGGAAACGCATTGAAGCCGCTCAAAGGTGTGAAGACGCGAATCACGCCGCTTAACGTTAAAAGTGAACGTGCTCGACTCGTGGAGACGCAAATTGGTAAAAAGTGTTTCCTTGTCTCAAATGTCGAACCTAGTCACAATGTCAACGGTGCGATGCACTACTCAACGCTCAACATTTCAACCTACACATGTTAAGCGTGTCGGGAAATCATGTCAGTGTCGGAAATCTTAAGTAGCTTACACTCGTGCCAATTGTCATCGTCATCGTGATGGCACGCAAACAACACGGACGCGAAGACGCGCCGCGCTTTCTCTTGACGATGAAATTTTGCATATCATTTGCAGCTCATCAGTCACACTCAAGTCTCAACACTCTACATAACCAAACCAACTGAACTTAGCTCACGATGAGCGACTTGCTGAGATCGTCGATGTGAAGAGATAATCACGCAGACGATCACGCAGATCATTATCGGGAAAGCATTTAGCGATGCTCGTTATAATTGAGATGACGGTGCGTCCGCAGGCTGTGTGTCTCACAAGATTAGTGATGCCCGTTAATTTATTCACGTTAAAGCGAAATGATCACTACTCGTTCATCGGCATCACCACCATAATCATTACCATCATCATCATCAGTTTCACCATCATCAATTGTGCACGTCTCGCTCGCTCGAGCGAGATCTGCATCTCTATCTCGTTCACAACCTCTATGTACAGTCGTTCCAAAAAAGTTAGTCCGTAATCAAATGTACGGAAGTCAGCTCGCGATACGATTGCGGACCGACGTTAAAATTGCAATTCGCAATTCGTAAGAGTTGCAATAGAATGCTAAGAGCATAAAAGGAAAACGTGTTCGTTGCGAAGCTCCCTAATGCTAGTTTCAATTCATGCGAAATCCCCATCATTTGAGCACTTTTGCTCAGCAATCATTTCATTGTTACATCTGATTACGGAATAACTTTTTTGGAGCGACTGTACAGTCGCGGACAGTCTGCCCGTTATCTGATGGTTGATTCAGTCTCTCTTGTTCAACGTGCGAAAATAGGAGGGATCGAGCACTTATTTGATTTAGGCAAATCGAATATGATCTGCGCTGCAATGTGTTGAGCAATTTGCAATCTGCAATTTCTACTCGCATCCTCACTGCAATCGCGGCTTGACTCATATCGTTGATCAGACAACGGACAGACTTTGTGTCCGCGATTGTACTATCGGCAAAAAGTCTGCACGGGCCCTTGAAGTGCGCGCAAAAAAACAGTGTTCAGGGATCCAGTCAATATTGAATATTCACGCATTAATGAGCAGCAATTAATCGCAATTAATTAATTAGCACCTGTATTAGCAATAAGCAGCGGAAATTGACCAGTTAAGTGAAGTAGTCTCAGGCGCATCGTCCACCACCACAAGATTGGCTTGGAAGCAGTCATGCATAGCGTTACTGTTAGGAAAGTGTTGTGTGCATATTGTAAATGTGGTGAAACCCTTCAAGATTTGAGGGGCTTCAGTTTGAACGCGTGCAAAGCCTTTTTTGCCCTCCGTACGTAGTGCCTCAGCACTTTTGTACCTATGTTACAAACAAAATGCAATGACGCGATTGCACGAAGCGTACAGCACGATGCAAACAAATGCTAAAGAGATGCGGCGCAAAATTGAATCGCATTTTGCAGTGTCTACGTCCAATCCGCAAACGAGGCACGAACAAAAAGCCGACTGACGATCGAAGCACCGATTTAAGACTGGCTTCAGTTCGATGGGGTGATACAGAGAACGTCGAAAGCGTCGATAATACAAGATTGCAGAGCAACAAAAAAATTACGGAACAAGTCTGTGGCTGGAGGTCGTTGCGAGATGGCGAATGGAGCTCGGTCAGTCTGGACAATTAGAATAACATGTACACAAGCAATAAATGGTTACTTTATTCGTGATTGTTCTGGCCACTGAGCGAAGCCAGATGAATAAAGCTCGAGCGGGCAAGAGCGAATTGAATAGAAAGCCATTGAGCATTGAAATAAACGACAATCACGTTACGCCAACCGTCTTTGTGACGCCGAAGACTCAAAACAGCATTGCATCATACAAAATGCCACAGCACCGCCTTGCCCAAATTACGGGTTTCATAATTTCACGTGCGATGTGCTCGTAAATGGAATGCCATCTCAAGCGACGTCACATCATAATGCAATTCCGGCATAACAGAAAATAAGTCTTGCCAAATCCAACGAATGCGATGCGACAGTGCGAGCTCCGACTGGGCACTGATTCGCAATTTATTGTCGCATACCGAGAACCAAACCGTGCACAGTGCACGATGAAACAGCGAATGGAAAAGGGTGCAAAACAAACACAAAGGAAAGAAATGCTGAGTTGGGTATGGAGGCGATCGCGGCCAAAGACGTTGACCGTTTCTTAAACAGTAAGTGGTCTGAACAGCAGCGAGGATAAAAATGCATTGTTGCAATTATTGAGAAGCACTTCAAATGAGCAACATCGACAGGAGCAAAATGAAGAGAGATGTACAGGAAAATGCGAGAGGCGAATCAACGGCATGGAGCTTGAGAGCTGCAAAGCCAGTCGAGAAATTGATGGCAGTATCATACATGTATGATGCAAAGAGATTGTAACGAAAGGAATTCGGAATAAAACTAATTGCGGAACATAGAGACCGGTTGTTAACCAAAGTAGAAGCGTCGTGCACGTGTAGCGTTGGCGGTAAATTACTACACGTGCTGCGAGACGTCAGGGCTGAGTGAAACGGAAAGGGAAGAGGGACAAACTACGGCGACCACTGGACGGCCGAAGTCAATGGAGATCTGGTCATTCGACCATCGACATCCAAACCGCTTCTTGCCCGATTTGTGTATCTATGTCGCAACTGTGATGCTGATATCTTTGATTTCGTTAGTTAGGCGATGCACCCGTGATTCGGTTCGCCCTCATCAGCTTCATCTCGTCGCGTTACTTGTCGTGTACGCCATTCATGTGCATCTTGCACTATGATGTCGACGGCGCTCATCGATCGCCACACTACTCATGTGTATATGTGATATGTGTTGTGCATGAGAGAAACGAGCAGAAGGAAAACGAAAGCATCGCGAAAGCAGTTATTGTTGAGAGAGAAATAACGGAATGAGCGCTAAGGAATGCAATACGAACATGGAAGCGTGGAATGCGAGATGACCAGCAGCAAAGTTTGTGACGCTGTGTACTTATTAGCGGAAGAAGTGCTGGCTGAGTGAAGCACTGCTGAGTAAATAAAACAATTTATACACTCGATGAATAAGAATGCAATCGTCCGATCGATCAATGCCTCATCGCCATTAGAGAGAATCGCGATCGCCATCATCAAAAATCATACGACAAGATCGCTTTCCAGGCATCGCGTGCGTCTTATCGCGGTGGAGATCGAGATCGAGATCGAGACTGTGGCGTCGAAATTGCGATCGAGATGGAGATGGAGATGGAGATGACCTGAAAAGCGCGAAGTAAACAACTCAGACTGTGTGTACTCGTTCTCGTTTTCGTTCTCTCATTCAATTAAAAACCATAACGGTGAGCGACGAGCTGAGAGAGTAATTCGGGTATCGAAAGCCAGACACGTGGGTCATCTTTACACCGCGGAAAATGAAGGCACAAACTGGCAGACTGAAGCCGCCAGAACATAGACTATCACCCATGAACACATAACCACACAAGCCGCTCAATGCGGAAACTGAACACGTAGACGCTTAATTTGCGGCCACAATAAAGCGTTGTCGCTCGTCGTGTCGTGAATGGCAGCAAGAAAAAGATTGGTAGTCGATACAAGAAAAGCAACAAAAGCAAAAGTTTTTGGTCAACATAGTTAAACGAATACGGCGAGACGTTTCTGGCTGGATGACGAAATTCGTGCAAGAAATTCGTGCAAGACTGTCATGAAAACCGTACAAATGAGCCCGTGACGGTGATGCTAGAGGTGATGGTGATGGTAATGGTCATAGCGATGGTGAAGGTGATGAGTGCGTTCAGTTACAACGAGCGACAGTAGTTGGAATTTAACGATACCGGCGCTCGGTGCGGCAGAGGATTAAGTGAATTGGAAGCGATTGGAAAACAAACTTGGCAAGCACCGATTTCGATCACGCGGCAATTCTGCAAAATTCACTGGACTGCCACTACTGCAAGTGTGCAACTGGCAGAGAAATGAGCGCATCGAATAAATGCTTTGCAAGAATTTTATGGCACGTTTACGTTAGGCTTAGGCGAAGCTTGCAGCCGGCACACGTTGTGGTTTGCATCCGACGAGTACGATATAAACCAAGATAAGAACTAAGTCAACAAACACAGCGCATCGAGATTAATACTGTGGAACGAGCGAAGAAGGGAGGTAACGAGAAATGCACACCAGAATCAGAATAGATGCGAGGTGATCGAGATCGGAGAGATGTTGAGACTGGCAGCGCATAAATTCAATGAACAGTAACAGAAGCGAGGAAGACATGAAGAAGTGAACTGGCGAACTGGCGAAGTAAACACGGAACTGAACCAGCCAACGAAGATAATGACAAAGGGAAGAGATGGAAGCCGAGATGGAGAGGTGAAGGAGAGATGTCGAAGTGCTCTCATGCATGCATCAGTGACTCGGCGATGAGAACAAGAGGACGAGTTCGAGTTCGTTTCCGTTCTCGACACTCCAATGACACTTCCTTACGTCTTTATGGGTATGGTGTCACTCGAAGTGAACACGGAGCATGGAGCAGGCATTGAGCACTTCCTCAACGACAACGGGTTCCACTTTTAATATTGGCGCTGATTTTAATTAGCTCATTGTAGCCTTCTGTCGATGTTGGGGAAAGCAAACACGACAGATTGCAGATTGTTCGACAAGCGACGCATCGCGATTTGCGTTAATTGCGTTCCACATACGCTGCGGTCACCGCATAAAGATGCGGATTCGGATGCGGATGCGGATAGTGATAAAAGAGTGGACAAGAACTAGTTTCGTCCTACCCTGCAATCGTCGCACGTCCACTTGACCGAGTAGCCGCTCTGGCAGTTGTACCGAACAAGAAGAGAGTCGAACTCACAGACGAGCCTGTGTACGGTGCGATCGAGTTGCGCTAACTCGGACAGCACAGAGAAACACAGATCCGTGTGCACGACACCATCGAACACGTCGTTGCTTAGGACGCTGACCAACGGATATCGATGACAGTACCGCAGATGATACAGCGTGAGTTGCCGTTCACGCGGCACACCCAAGGGGAGATCACAGATGCTCGACACTGATTCGCCGTCGAAGGCAAGGCACTGGTTGTGGTAGTTGAAGAGATGTTCGGTGAGCGCGGGAAACCGGGGAGCAGCGACCGAAGTCGCCATGTGAATGGCGGAAGCGCGTCCCGTGCACGTGCTGGAGCTGGTTGGTGGAAGGGACCGCGAATACTCGGCATGGTCGCGCTCATCGCCGATGCATTGTCTCTTGAAAGAGTTGAACTTGTAATTGGCCAGCACTTCTTGCGGTATCCAAGGTGTGTTCAAATGCTTGCTACGAAATGCTTGTGCTTGTGCTTGGTTCACGGACACGTGCCGATCGCGAGTGGAAGTGTCCGACTCCAGACTTGTGGCACTCATGGCAACGTTACTCACCAAGAGAGATGACGCGACGACACAGAACCACAACAGAAGTGAAGAGGGCGAAACAGTGGGCCATCTTCGAATTAGAATCGTATCAAGATCCCGAGTGGGCTTATCCTGAGTGCGCTTTTCATGCTTAAGCGCAAATGTCATTATTTCATGGGATTAGGAGCAATGACGGAAATACGAGGACATTGACGGTGTGCATCCAACAAAAAATGGGACAGTGTCGCATTACCACCACCAAAACATTGAACGGCCGAACAGCTAGTTGAGCAGTTTACAGTAGATTTGGACGTAGACGTCGTTCGGCTCGCTATGCAGCGCGGCCACTTCGTTGCTGTGCGACTTCGTTGCTACTCGCAATCGCGGTCGCGGGCGGAACACCGATGGAATGCACTCGCGAAACAAATTCGTGTCGACGACACTCTTGCGTGACTCAGAATGGCTTGATTCCTGGTGCACTTGGCACCGATGACAGTGATCTGCTGCTGATGTTCTTTGGGTTCGTGGCATGGATAAAGTGAATGAAACTGTGGAGGGAGTTGACTGCTTCTTGCCACGGTCGTGCTTCTTCATCGAGTCAGATAGCTACACATCTTCGAGATTACGAGAATGAAACCAACTGCATTATTCTTACGTGAACTTCTTTAATAGAGCAGCCGAGAGCGTTTCTTCTGAGACTGGTATCTCATCATCATCATCTTTGGACCGCTTCAGAAGTCATTGCACGCTCCCCCAGAGCCGGTATTAAACATCGTTACGGCGAGCGGGTTCCGGGACTGGACATCAGGCGAAACTCAGACTTGGCACAAGTGGTGGCAACAACAATAACAGAGAACAACCGTTCTCCTCGCGAAAGCAAGGTAAAGAGTGGCACGGGTTGCAATCGAAGTTTCCAAGTGGTCAGCGCGAAAATTGGCACGACAACCAAGTGAATCGAGTTAACTTTAAGCGCGTCTGTCTCTGGTCTCAGCACTCACTCGTCCAACTCGCAGAACACAGCACCCGACTTGATACCAGGATGCGGGTGATAGACGATGCTTAGCAACCAGCATCGAGGGGAGAGCGACTTGATGCAGCGCATGATCTGCATGTGCTGAAGACGAGGATATAGATGAGGATGAGGATGAGGACGAGGATGACGATGAGCAGAGAAACGTCGATGTGTGTATGTGTGGATGCGGATGCCGACGACGGCGCGAAGAGTGGTCTGCTGGCGCTCTCTCGACGACATCAGCAATTACGAACGTATTTACTGCATGAATCACGATCACATCACACTTTGCACTCGCCTCTTGTTCTTTGCCCTTTTCCATGTGCGTCTCTGTCACTGTCTTTCCTTCAAAAATCTCATTTAAATGGAGTACTAGATGAGCACGCAGGAAAAACACATTTCGCAACAGTACCATAGAGGAGTCTCTACATTTCCATCGCCTATCGCTGACTGTTCGTTCTGATCCGAATTTGCATCTCCATCTGCATGACACCATAAACGTCACCAGAGCGAGGTCTGTTCTGTTGAAAACTGCCAGCTTCGTAATACTTTCATCTGTTTATTTTAATACGCGATCTGTTTATCCAAGTGATGCCACTTGGAGCCGAGGCTGAGCAGGGATCAACTCGAATCGAACACGTACGTGGTGCAGAGTTCGAAATCACGAACGACGATACGATGCACGGACTCCATCTGGGATAAGCTGATTCTGCGAAGACTGAAAACTTCAAACTAAATTCATGCTTTACGCATATTTGCCAGAACTCAAACAAGATGTAGATTGTGTCAGATGGACTGTATCTCAGTCTCCCCGGGCCCCTCCACCGGTGGTTCTGCTTGAAATGACTGACACTGACAACTGCTTAACCAGAGTCGCAGAGAGTTGTCAGTTTGAGTCTCATGATACACGAACATATCGCCAACATTTCTTTGGTCATCGGTAGGATCGGATATCTCTGGAAACTTTCGCTGACCAGAGGTTGTAGCGAGGAGCGGCAACGTGGGATGCAAACTAGAAGCAAAAACAATTAACGTCAATATCCAGCTTATCGTTAGACAGAGGCATTAGTAACGAATAAACTATGATGATTACCGATCGCAACAAAATTCTCTCAGTCTTACCTAACACCATTGACCATTGAATCATCATGCGCTCTGTAATGGCACACCGGTGATAAAACGGTGTCCTCTTGTGCTGCGAAGAGAGGCGCTTCTGACAGATCCCAGAGCGATACCTCCATTAAATAAAATTGAAAATGCAAAGTTGCTCAATGAATCAGAACGCCAACTGCATTTAAATCTCTGGCGTACCATTCCCGAATCGTTGCCGGAAGCAGCGCAACGTCCGTCCGCAGATATGTCGAAGTAAACACTGCACGATGAAATCATGAAAGACGACATTAAGATCAGCAAGGAGAGGCTACTTATATGTCGGTGATACCGTTGATTTGTAGAGACCGATCGCTTCAGCACGTACAGAATGTTTCCCAAATTTCGAATGTCCCAGCATAAAATTTCTGGGTCCTGCGTAAAATTCATCACTGACACAACTCATGTGTGTAATTAAGAACTTAATGTCATCTTGATCGCTTGCCTTTCTGCCTCCACTGTATAGTCGGAGTCCATCTAGGGAGAATGCTAGATGCGTGACACCGCCTTTCTGGCCGGTGAGAATTGCAATGGGATATCCTTTTGGCTCTTCATATATGCCGATTTGTTTGTCGTACGAACCAGCAGCGTAGATATTCTGGTTCATCGGATTTACAACAATACATGAAATGATACCCAACTGACCACCTTCTTTGTTAACTGTAAAAGTGTAGCATGCCAATGAGTGCGCTGAACGCGAGGTGAACAACATGTAACTCACCGTAAAGTTGGCGCTCCATATACTTGCGACCCGGAACAGCAGGATCGAAAACGCGAATGCTATTCAATGACGAACTCATTTTCGCATTTATATATTCCTTCATGTATTACTTACCATCGATCGAATCCGCAGTATAATTTGGTAGCGTCCGCATTAAACGCGAGCGAGTAAGCGTGCACGATCTCATCAGCGTGATTGTAAGCCCTGAACGTCGCCCTCAACTGGCCATTGTACCTAAACGGAACAGATTACATATGAATTTGTCAATTTAAAAAAATTTTCAGGTAATTACCCATCCCAAACATGGATGGGATTGTCGCGCGACGTCGAAAGTAGAAGGCACGACTCGGGTTTATAGGATGTCATTAGCGGATACCAGCAGAAATCGTAAATGATTTCGCTCTCCTTCATGCGCAACACAGCCATCAACTCGCCGGTGGACCGAATGCCGTCCAAGTCAAAAGGAGGAGAGGTGCACAACTGCGACGGCATTATAACTTGTAATGAAAAAATACCACTTCGTCACTGACCTACCTGTGGTGGCAGGTTGAAGACTCGGAGTTGGTGGTCCTCTGAGTTTGTCACTAAACAACTACCTGGAGCAAGTGAGGCACAAACAATGTGGTACGTCAATATGTATGATGGCATTCCTGAAATTAAATTGCCTACCGTCTGGTGACCACTTGACACCCTACACAGTCAGAATCATGGGATGAACGGGGAATAAACAGTTTCGCAATTGTTCGTTCATACATACGGAGTTAGCAGTTTACTCACAAACAGGTACGCAGCTCATCATAAAATACCTTCAAGTAATTATTGGCCCTCCTGTTCCGATGACGAGTCTGCACTCTGTCCGCAGTATGCTGGTTGACGAACTCAATTTGTGACTGTGTTACCATGATCGGTGCACTCGAGGCCCACTCATAGGGGATGACAAGAGAGTGATCCAAGATCGGCATCTCGACCTGGCCGACTTGCTCGACTTGCTCGACTTGCTCGACTTGCTCGACTTCCCTCTCATGTCTTTCCTCCTCGACCAGATCGCCATCATTCTCGCTGGCAGCGTTCAACTCTTGTTTCCCAGTACCGGTCGATGTCGATGTCGTTTGTTGGTCACTCATGCTGAAGACACGCAGCCGACCGCTGTCGAAGTGCCGCCATGAGTCGCGCCACGTGATGCACGCACTACGCGCGGTATTCGAATTCAAATTACTCCAACCGAGCAATCTCATCGATTTCATCGCTGCCATGGTGGTCAACAGAAAGCGCTTCTTGCTTCTTGGCTGCTTGTCCGGCGCTGCACCACTTTTGCCTCCCAAATGCAACGCCTTCTTCAGTAATACGACAGCAGAATGTCACCGATCCGAATCCGTGTCTACCGCAATCTCGTCGCTTGGAACACACCACTTGACATGCCGTTTACGGCTTTCGGAACTGTACGGCATTCTACGGTCTTACATTAAGCAATTTCCTATCATCTGCCGTTACTACTTTTCTCCGTTTTTATTTAAAAAATATAAGGTTTCATGACGAAAAAACTTGAGCGCAATTAACTAGAACATAGCATTCACTCATCATCTTCCCCAATCATCCGCCTTGAAGTGATAAACATGAAAACAAAAACAAATATTTGGAAGACGCAAGACTATGAACTATGAATTTCCAATGACAGCGCGACTGGAAAGAGCAGAGGCGACATTATGAATGGAGATAAAATCTTGTCAAATTTGACGAGCGCTTTCAATTAGTAATTACGGAACATCTCACATCATGTG
>JAGGCA010003989.1:39289-58242 GCA_022876805.1 Osperalycus tenerphagus | reverse complement strand
ATTATTATTATTACCTGGAGACGCGTCAGTGGCCGCTTCTCGGTGTTGTTGCTCTCGGTTAATGGGCAGATCTGTTCGCTGGCTAGATAGAGATCCTTGCGGAACGTCAGCCCGAGCACGTCGAGGTCTTCGCGACCGTAGCGAAACGCGGCTAGGTATGTGATGCAATAATGAGCAGAAGATGCGCGAATAGAACGAAAGTCAATCCGACTTGGAACGTCGCAGTGCGTCCGTTTCTGAATCAGTACCATGGCCGCAAGCGTGCAATTGGTGAGTCATCATCCGAAGATGATAATGATTTTGTGGTGATGCCGAAGAAGATCGAGTGGGAAATAGTTGAGAAGCCGTCGAGCTCGCCACGTCTGGATGTCATCGAGGTGGTGGTCAGCCAGCGCTTGACCAACACATTCGCCGCACAGTTCACGCCGACGACGTTCGATGAGTGGCTGCGCAACGACCGGCCTGACCTGATAGACAAGCTGACCACCGATGACCAGAAACAACTTGGGATTGCCTGCATCAGGATTCGACTCGATCGCGCTGTGGCTGGTTCAGTTTTGACAGTCGATAAATTAGGCCAGCGACTCCCGTCAACATTCGATGCGGACAAGGTACAAAATGTGCTCAACTCGGCCATGGACAAGCAATTGATTATCAAGGGGAAGGCTCAAGACTGCGAATATCTACGAACACGGCGCATTGTTCGATGTCGTCAAAGCAGTGGCCTATCAGCATTGGTGAGCTGTGATCGGTTGCCCGCACAGAAGAAAATCTGCTGGTGTCTGTGACAACCATGAGCAGTTCGGACTGACACCTGGCAATCTACGTGCCCAGTTCGGTGATCGCATCGACGCGCCGGGCGGGCGCCAAGTGCCAGATATGCGACTTGGTTGGCGAAGGAGTTGCGTAAGTGGAGTCGCTCGACAAGCACAATAACATGGTCAAGTACAACATCAAGCAGTCAGGACTCAGTTGCAAGAGCAAGAATGTCGTTTATGCAACGATCACCGGTGATGGAGCCGCGATGATTTACGAGGGCTGTACGATCAGAGCGCTGCGGGATCGATTCCGAGATCACCGTACTGACAAGAAGAGGCTGGATGCTGGCCTGGATGAAAAGCATTGTCGGCAATTCTACAACTACCTGATGCAGAATAACTGCTCGTATGAGATTGGAACATGGGCAAGTCGGATTGACTTTGGTTGTATTCGCGCGCCGTCAGTAAATGATTGAGTACCAAGAACGTGTCCGAAGACTTTGCGGTCCTTGACATAGTCGGGATCGACGAGCACGACGCCGTCGATCGGGTCAACGTGCGTGATGTGGTCAACGAAATCTCTCTTGCCCAGGTAGACAGTGATCTTGCCGTTCGGCGAACTTTTCTTGAACACCCTCGTCCCCGACTTCCGGTTGTCGTCAGCCCCACACTCGCTCTCCATGACACCCGAATGCCTGTCTCACTGGTCACTGTCCAGTTCCTGACTAACAGTCGCAAACGACATGCCACAATTCTGATCACCGATGCACTCTTCTAGATGCTGTTATTCCAGCGCTCACTCGATGTCCACTTTGTCGTGTGACTGATTCGTGTCGCACTTCCTGCAGACGGTAGTAGCACGACCGTGATGGTAACTCTTCCCACGATGATGATGATAGTGCGCGAACACGACTGATGGTGAGAACGACACAAACTCAATGATGGCTCGTCACGCACCTGTTCTCGATGCCACCAGATGGTGGATGGTGGATGCCTCTGATCGATCGATTCCGGTCATTCTCGTTCTGCTGATCCACATCCTCGTCCTCTGTTCATTATCCGATCATCGTGGTCAGTCGTGCTGAATCAATGCCGGTCGATATCCTGGTATCGGCCAAGTGGACGTGCAGCTGCAGCGATGGACAATTCGGTCATTGCAAAGAGTGGGTCGCTGCTCAGGAAGTCTGGTACGACAAACTGTTTGACCATCGGCCATCAGCTTCTCACTTGCGTCGTTTGTCTTCTTTAAATAACAGATGTACAGGATAGCGCATGGGAAAGAAACTGGATCGAATTATATCGTGATGGTTACTTCAAGTATTACGAGACGAGAACGAGTCCAAATGCCGAAGACGTCATCTTCATGCCCAACGAGTGTGCTGTCGTCAAGACTGGCTTCCAGGTGTGGTCTCTGGTCTTGCTCCTTCGTTTGTTTACCGTTCGATGCACTTCTCACCCAATCATTTTCTATTTTTCACCACAACCAGGTGAACGGCGTCCAACCTCCACAAGGCTGCAGTCAGGCTTGTCTCTTCTCCATCACTTCTTCCACTACCAACAAAGTGTGGATTTTTTGTGGCGATTCGCTCGATGATATGCGTGCCTGGCAACTCGCTCTGGAACAGGCCCGACTGATATTATCGCCATCGATCTTCTCGCACGCGCACCAATTGCACCCCACTCCTAGCTCGCACTCGATCCACTCACCGTTCTCTTCATCATCATATCTGTCTGCCTTCACTGATGGATCATTCACATTTGTGCCGCCGCCATCACTCGCCCGGAACCAGTTTTCTTCCTCCATTCTTCCTCTGTCACACTACCACAGCAATCCGTACACTACGAGTCATTCGTCACACAATCGCCACCCGTATTACTACCACTACCTCCGCAATGCTTATTCGTCGCGCAACATTGCACCATCGTCGTCATCCGCATCTTCGTCACTGAGAGAACCTAACCACTCGTACAGCCCTCGACCTGATGGAAGAGATCTGGCAATGGGTATGCTGGCTGGTGCTGCAATCGGCAGTATGATGTGGACACAACCTTATTATTTCTGGTGGTGATAAGTGTACGATCGAGAATTGTCTGGTGGCCGAGAGATATGTATCGGAGTCAGTGTCGCCTTGGCGCACCCGCGAATTTCCGAATACGTGTTCCAGTGCGCCCAAAATTCTTTTTCCTGCTGACGGATGCAGTGAAAATCATTGACGAATCGATCGTGTGAAAGTCGAACAAAGGAATCTAGTCAACAACATTGAAATGCAAAACAACCATTTGGAAATTGAATTATAAGTATTAAATGTCACCAGATTATCCAGTGTGCAGCGGTGTATCACCGGATGCGATTCGCTCACAGGTGTGTAATTACTTATCGCTCGTTAATTTAACAACCAGTTATCCTACAGTGTTGGAGACATTCGCTTTTATGAGACAATTTCCTGAATTCCTACACGACAGCATAAAAAATATTGCATCGATTACGAATTGCAGGAAAACTCGACTCAGGGAAGCCGAAATGCTGGGTTGATCAACAACTGCAGCTGCCCTCTTCGCGGGGTGTTTCAGAGCGAGCATCCTTCAGATCGACTTCAACAGTGTCTTCCTTTGATCTTTCGTTGGTATCCATACCCGGCAGAGCGGCTGCCACCCGTCTGAAAAGTTGCTTGACGTTATAGCCACTCTTTGCACTCGTCTCGATGAACATCACATTCAGCTCCTTGGCTTTCTTCTCCCCTTCCTCCGTCGTCACCTGGCGCTTGTCTTGTAGATCGGTCTTGTTACCGACCAGCATGATGATGACATCGTTTCCACGTTCGGTGCGCACATCGTCGATCCATTTGGACGTCTGGTTGAACGAGTTGGCGTCTGGTATATGACAAACGTGGTCACGACCACACAAACACAGGTCAGGTGAGGTCAACTCACTTGTGATGTCGTAGACGACGACGGCGACCGTGGAGTCGCGGATGTAGCTGGGTATCAAACTGCGAAACCTCTCCTGGCCCGCGGTATCCCACAACTGCAACCGCACCTAAAAGCAGAGACGAATATTGGATGTGATTGACAGGCAAGTTTCGGGCCATCGGACGCCCACCGTTCGGTCCTCCAAATACATGGTCTTCGAAAGGAAATCGATACCGATCGTGGCCTGGTACGTGTTGTCGAACGTGTCGTACATGAAACGCGTGATGAGCGATGTCTTGCCCACTGTGTGGGGACGAGATCGAGAAGAGTCGAAAGCCAGCAGATTAATGGCCGGAAGGGTCAGGTGTGAGTTGGCACTTTGCCTACACTCACCGCTTTGTTCGCCTAGGAACACGAGCTTGAATTTGCGCAACGGGTTGCCGAAATCGCCGGACGTGGACATGCTTCTTCAGCTATCTAGATTCTACAAGGCCGGAATGCAGAAGAAGACGAAATGACAGTTGATCAACAACCGGTATTAATGTCGACGATCATCAAACGATTTATCACTGGTCTAACGGGGAATTCGCGCTGTTGGTGTTTTTCCGTTGTGCTCGACACACTCAGGGAAATACTTACCCGCATTTACCGCTTAATTATCCCTGCAATTGGTGATTTTGCGCCAAATAAACAGAGCAACGAATTTGGTTTGGCGTTCGAGGCGTATTGTTGTTAATCGTCGATTAATAATCCAAGTGTCCCCAAGTCGACCAGCATGGCTCAGGACGAGCACAGGCAGGACACTGTAACGGACAAACTTCGAAACGACGTATCGACTAGCAAGCAGCGCGATAAAAAGCTCGAACCGCAGACGAAGGTGAGTGAAGATCTGCGTCTCGCCCAAGTTGAAACTAAGACTAACCGCACGCGAAATTCTTTCCTCACCATTTCAGGTCGTCATTCGTCACCTTCCTCCAACGATGACCGAAGAGCAGTTCCGCGAACAGATCTCACCGATTCCGGAGCACAATTATTTCAACTTCTGCAAGGCAGACACCAGTCTGGGTCAGTTTGCCTTCTGTCGCGCTTACATCAATTTCATCAAACAAGAGGACATCTTCATATTTAAAGACAAATTCGACGGGTATGTCTTCGTCGACAGCAAGGGTAACGAATTTCCTGCGATAGTCGAATTCGCACCGTGTCAAAAAGTAAGCCACGTCTTCGTCACCTATTGCGCAATTTTTACATTGCACTTTCTCTTGAAAGATACCGAAACGGAGAATTCTACCTAGTAAGCAGCCTTTGACAGCAAAAAAGCGAGACAACAAAAGCGGAACGATTGAACAAGACCCGGAATTTCAAAATTTTCTGGTTATGCTCGAACAGCAGAAAAATGAAGAGCACCTCCCGTCCGCTGAAATCTATCTGGAAGAGATCGAGGCACGGGAGAAGGAATTGAAGGCGAACCATGGAGTACCGAAAATGACGACGCCGCTAATTGAGTACGTCAAACAGAAGAGACTGGAGAAAAGTCGACTGAAAGAGGAACGACGCGAGGAGAAGAAACGCAAACAGGAAGAACAAAGACGACTAAGGGAGGCCGAACAACAACGCAAAATGAAGGAGCAACAAATGAGAATAGAAGAGGAACGACGACGGAAAGAGGAGAGAAAGCGCAAAATAGAGGAGCGAAAACGAAAAGACGAGGAATGCAGGAAGAAGGAGGAAGACCAAAGACGTAGAGAAGAACGGAACGACACAGAGCGCAAGAAAAAAGATGACGACTTGAAGCGAAGAGAAGACGATCGTGTACAGAAAAACGACGATGGTCAGATGCGGTGGGACGAAGAACGAAATAGACGAGAAAATGAGCGTTGGCAGAAAGAAGATAGGAGACGAAGACGGGAAGAGAGAAAGCGGAAAGACGAGGTTGAAAAATCAAAAAAACAAGAACAGCCCAAGAATAAAGATGAAGGAGTCCAGAATGAAACGAAAGATGAGAAAGCGAGGCGAGTGCGTAATAAAGACAGGCCTGCACGAGAGATTTACAGACCAGGCGCGAGGAAAGCGTCAAACACTAAATAACATTTTTCGCTAAGGGTGCAGTTCGTCATTCAGTCTTCTTCAAATATCGCGCTTCGTGACGTCAATTCTGGGCCATTCAACGAGAACACAGAATCGCAAATAAATTCACATAGAAATTCAGTTGATTATCGTTGTTTTAATTAATTCTGGAAAGGGAAGAGTTGCAGTGCCGCAAATAGCAGGCAGCAGTGGAGAGTTAACCATGCTGGTCGTGCTCGATCAACATGTCAACAAGCATCTCGATTTTCTCAAAAAGGTCCACACGAACGGTACGGTACACAAATTGCATTGTTTTGTTCTCATTTCAATCATTTATATCAATGCTATCTTGATTCACCTCATTTACAGTTGCCAAGGAATTATGCCTGATGGCCTTCGATTTTTTCTCTCAATCTGGAATTGATCGTCGAGTTTACTTGAGCGCAGCGAGTGAGTCAAGGAGAAAAGACGTACAACTGTTTAACTAAATAACTCATTTGGCAGATAAACTAGGACTAGACGAAAACGATGTTAAGTCAGCGATCGAGGCTGTCGTGTTCCTGATGACTGAATCAGCCAGAATGGATCTGAGCGACACCGATTTCAGGGACTCGATTGTCGTGCTCGGACTCGGAGACGACCTGCAAAGCATGCTGATTGAGTGGTTTGCCGAACACAAGAACACCATCAGGAATGTACTGACTCAGATTGACCGCATGTCAAACTCTGTGCCGCACTACTCGAACCTCGAATGGCGATTCGAAGTGGAACTCGCGACACGGGCATTGCGCGATCAACTCGAGCCACAAATCATTTTGCGTCTAGAATTGGACTTGAATGGTAGGGAGAGTAATTCGAAGAAGTTCGTCACCTTCAAAACGGATCCCGCCAACTTGATTCACTTCAAAGACGTAATCGAGGAAGCACTGCTCGAAGCCAAATCACAGCACGTGCTTAAGTTGGCAAGACAGTTGAAGTAAAGAATAAGAATAAAGTCGACAACTTCCGATACGATACGTGTGCATGTAAAACGACGATAAAAAGTTGATTGGAAGAATATGCAACAAAGCACTTCAATATCGCGCTCAGTGCGAAATGATTTCGCTGCTTCATTCATTTATTGTGCGACGAATGCCTGCACAGAATGAAAGCGATTCAATGAATAGGAATCCGTCAACGTGAAGACTCGTATCATTCGTTCATCTACCTCCCGATCGACCCCTTGAAGAAAGCTGTGATATTCTTCATGCCCTTCTTGTCCACTTTCATCAAATCCTTCTGCGCTCGGCTCATCATCTTCGGCTGAAGTTAAACAAACGGAATGAAACTCAAGTAATGATCACACACATACTCACTTTCTTATCAGCGCCGTTCGGCATCATCACATTTTTTGAGTTATCTTCGACCGATTTCACGTCGATATCATCATTCAATTTTCGCTATAATTCGGGAATAATACATAAGACAATTAACACACATGTAGAAAACAGTACGATAACGCGCTACATACCTTCTTCGGCGATATCTGAACCTCTACATCCATCTTGACCGTCTTGCTCTTGCCATCGAGTCCGTATCGTTTGAGGGGCTTCACCGCCCTGACGGTGACATTAGGATGACGGATCCTGGCCATGTTTCGGCCGTGATCGACACTGTCCACCTGGTTCCGGTCGAGCTTCCGCATCTCGGGAAGTTGTCCGACAGACTTGTCTAGAAGAGAAAAGAAGTGAACTGAGCCGTGTTTGGAGCACGTAACCGACGCACGGACACATCTCGACACGACATGATCGTCACTCTACCCATGTCGTCCGTCTCATTTTTACCTGTCTGCTCGACGGTCACTCCTCCGGACAGTTGGTCCGCTCGTTCATCTTGAGTATCCATCGTTCAGGTAGGCAAGCGTACTTGAGGATAAGTTAGGGGACGTGATGTGCTTTTCGATCAACGTAAGAATGGCGCCCGATCATCCCGGTTAAGATTCGCGATCGGTCACTTAAAATGTAGTTAGTTAGGTGGCGCTGATCCGCACGCACTCAACACGTTGTCAACACTCGCACGTGCCTTGATTCGCGAAATTTCTCGTCGCTAACTATTCACTCCAGTCTGTTTCGACGAGCAAGTTCGTCGCCAAGAAAGCTGTTAAATCAGCACACATAATTCGAATCAGATGCTCTCATAATGACATTAAGAATTTGCTGTCTGGAGAAAAGACGCGAATCAAGTCGATCGAGACCCGTGCAAGGAATAAAGGCTGCCTTTGTTTTTGACTTTTACATATTTCTTGATTCTATTGAGATCGTCAACAACCTTCGTTGATTTTGTCAACTTCTTCATCGAACTGTTTCTGGAGCTCCTTGAGATACCCGATGGCCATCTCCTCGTTGCCAGCCACATTCGAGTTGGCCAGTTGTTTGACGTGGCACGCCAACTTGTACTTTGCGCGGCGCATTCGCAGCGTTTTAATGGGAGCACCGAACCAAATTAGCTTCGTCTCTCTTTCGTCGATTTCGGCGGCCAGTGACTTGGCGTCATCGAGCAGGTCTCTCGGCATTGAACTGGCCTCGGCCAGTTTGAGCCCGTAATGACGACCCTCGGTGATTGGGCCTCTCTCCAGACAGTGCGAGTACTTCCTGTGACGCTTTCTGTCCACACTCTTGCTATCTACTTCTGAAGGGTCATTCACGATAAAGTGATAGCTGCGAAGAATGAGCATTGAAACAGAGAAACAGACATAGCAGGAACATGAGTCGTCGATCTTACTATTCAACGTTGAAATAGAGAAGGCCAAGTTTGGACAGTTGGAGAAAGTGTGTTGCAAACAGAGTGAATGCTTTTGACGCCAGCAGAGCTTCAGCGATGGCCCAGCAGAAAGCGAGGCCTTCCTCGAGTGATGTCCCCCGACCGAGCTCGTCGACGATGACAAGACTGCGGTCGGTGAGGTGATCCAGGATGTAGCCCATTTCTCGCATCTCGTTCATGAACGTCGAGCAGTTCGTCTCGATGTCGTCATCGCTTCCTGCACGCAAGAAAATCTGATCTGCGATCCGAAATGCGGCCGACTCAGCAGGCACGAAACACCCCATCTGTGCCATTATTTGCAGGAGAGCGATCTGCTTCAAGTACCTATGAAGAGAGCATCAAAAGTGAATTAACAAAATTGACGATACATAATTCACTTACGTCGACTTGCCGCTCATGTTGGGGCCTGTAATGATGACCAGATTGTTGTCTTCAGATATGTACGCGTTATTAGGAACGACATCGCGTTCCCCTTGGTGAGAAAATGCCTCCAGGATGGGATGGATACCTTGTGCGATGGAGATCGTGTCGCAGAACTGTGGTCGAACAAGATTGGAGATGGTGCATTGGTGCGCGAAACACATGAGCAAGTCCAATGTCGCGATTACTTCTGCTAGCTTGTAAAGGCAACCGACGTGTTCGTGGAATTCGGCATACAGACAGGTGAGAAGTGCGTTGCTCATCTCGTAGACTTCTTGCATGGAGAACGTAATGCGGTTGTTCAGCTGCATGAGTTCTTCTGTGGTACAATTCATGTAATTCCTGGTTCTTGTCACTTTCATGAACTCTGGCGGTAGATGCTGTGGCAGATGAGCTTTCTTGCCACTGTAGATCTGGATGTAGAATCCACGCATGGCCGAATATGCAGCTTTGACGGGCATCGAATATTTTGTGCTGAGCGCTTTGACGAGTTCGCCCACATCGTCCACGGCTTCCGTGTACGCCTTTCGAGCCACATCAAGCAAATTATTAACGCCAGGCTTGATCGCGAAGCACTTTTGGGTGCGCATGTTGAGAGATCCTTTTTTGACGCGACAGTCCTCGTGAATGATGTCGTTTATTTTCTGTTCGAGGTGCTTGTACGTCGGATCCTGGAGCACATCGCGAAATCCGATCAGCAGTGGATGCTGTCCCCGTTCCAGGACATCGCGCAGAGGTGAAATCAATTGAAGAATGTGCTTTGTGTAAATGACGTGCTCGATCTTGTTTTCTGCGTTGCGAGCCTTCTCCTTTAGCGGCATCGAAATCAGCAAAGCTATGAGATGCTCGACATCCACAACGCCAAAGTGGTTCAATGCCGTTTGAAGCCCATAAAAGAGTTCGGGGCTCGATGTCAGTTCGTCGACACAATCGAGTCGACTCTCAATGGTCTCGAGGTGGACGAGAGGTTGCATGATGTTAACTCTCAAAAGTCTCGATCCAGAAGGTGTCTTTGTGTGATCCAAAACGCCGAGAAGCGATCGATTGCTGTCTGGATTGCGAATGTTGGCGAGCAATTCGAGGTGAGTGGCTGACCGAGGGTCGATCATCATGACCATTTCAGCACACGTGTAGACCATTTTCAGTGACTTGGGTGCGAAGTAAATATTCTGGATGAATTCGACATACTTGAGGAGCGCGGCACATGCGGCCAGCGCATAGTACTTGTGTGCGACGTCCATCTCGACGGTATCGTACTGCGGACAGCACAGCCGTTGGATGTAGTCCAAACCAACGCGGTCGTTGAAGTACTTTCGCTCGATGGAGGTTACAGCGCTGTCGAAGTGGTTTGTTACCGTGTCGAACATCTTGCCGCTTGCATCACTCTTGTTGACGATCGTACTCGGAAAGATAATCTCAACGGGGTCCAGAATGCGCAGCTTAGTCTGCAGACGTACGTACGACACAGAGTCGGCAAATTGCGACAGAACCACGATGGGACTGCGCAGGTCGACGGCCGCCACGCCGACCTCGCATCGTGCCTGTCCCCGACCTTCGACTACGGAAACGACCACAGAACGGGACCGAGATGCCCGGTGTGGTGTGGTCGAAGTGGCGCTGGTCGAGGTGGCAGGAAAGCGACATCGAGAGAGCGAGATTGAGTTGATTCGAGGTGTGCGCGACGTCGACGGCGTGACACAGGCGGTGACCGGTCCAATGCACACTGGATCTGTGCGGACGGATGCCGGCAAATGGAAGTACGTCGGCGATGACGATGATGTCATTGATGACGATGCTGACGGACTAGTCGAGGTGCGCGAGAACGAAGGGTGACCGGGACGCGTCGTATCGCTCTCGTCGCTGCTCGGCACCAACTTGAAGTCTGGAAGCAAGAAAACAATCACCACAAACAAGTGACCACACCCAAACTTACTGTATTTCGGATGGCGATCAGTCATCTTGATCTTGACGCAGATTTCGTCAGTCGAACTTTGCACGGCGAAGATGCGAGCGCAGTTCGAATTTCGAACGCGATCGCCAAAAATGGCGCCAGATTCGAATTTATTGAATCGCGCAAATAAATGAGGACGTAGAATTAAAGGCTTTTTTTAGGCAACGACGGATGTAAATCACCAAATGTATGTGATGGAAATCACCAAATGTATCTGATCTGACAAGACATGACACGACATGTTAACAATTGTAAGTCTCACACCTTCGACCTTCATGAAGCGATGACCAGTTAACTGAATTGTTACAAAATCATTTCGACGAACACCATACTGCAATGACACTAACTATCGACTAAATCACGTTAATTTATCTTACAAACTGGGATGCGGACAGTAAGCATCCGGTCTTGTCGATCGCGTCTTCGATTAACTTCTCTAACATGAACTGGTTATCAATCAACTCACAGGTACAATCAACGCTCGCACTAACGTTACGGAAGTTATCTTTGATTCCTGAGAATACCGACTTTGTTATCGCCGATCAGTCATCTCAGTGAGAAACTTCTCGACACATCTGTGGGCAAGACAAGCATCGGGAACCTTCCGTTTGTAAAAAACGCGCAATTGTCGCAACGGCAACAGGATAAGTCGTGCAGCCGATTCGCATTGACCACTTTCTTGACACGCGAGACGACTCAACTCGAGGAAACCAGCATCGCAGTCACTCGCTTGTAAACCATATACTTCGCCCTGGAGTAAATTCAAACTCAGATTCGTCTCCGGCGAAATGATCACTTAACTTACGCAGCTGTAACAAACTTCGTGCCAGTTGCACGTTTTAGCAAAGAGTCTTTCCAATGCTCCGCTCGGCATCACATCTCTAACTGCTCGACAATCGCTCGTCAGCAAATCGAGCGCTGGACACAATTCACTGGTAGTGTATCCTGGCACGGAAAAGACCGCCGTTAATTCAACCTGCGTGTTTGCATGAATATTTATCATAACCCACCTTCATCATTTTTATCATGCCGATAGCGGTACGGAGATGTGGATGTTGAATCATAAACTGGTAACAATGTTAACTGCTTTTTACTCGTCTCCTCGTCGATGACATCGTCTTCGTGTCTGATCTTGTCCATGGTGTTGTGTAAATTAGCGAGCGAAAATCGCATGTCTTCTACATCGTAAGCAGCCTTAGAAAGAAAGACAATAATCGAATTATGCATGGAGTATTGTCAATAAATGGGACGTACGTACGTCTAATCGGTTCTCGATCTTGTCATTCTCGTTGTGCTTGTCACTTTGCACGCCTCGTCTCGCATCTCCGTTGATGCGGAATGTTAGCGCATCATCGATGAGCGCGTCTTCAATGCTAGCCAATTTCGAATCCACGCCTTTGAATTTGCGTCTTTCATCGTCGATCGCGTTGCTCTCCTCATCAGTTTCAATATTGCCAAAATACGAAGCGCTGCGCTTCCTTTTCTTGCTTATCGTTTTCATGTCGCCCTCTTCATCGTCTTTCATTCGTTCCTGAAATTGTTCATCTTCCAAAGCATTATTCGGGGTTAAATACTCATCATCGTCATCGGCGATATCGAAATTCTGATCGTCATTGTCACCATCACCTATCGCTTTCGAGAAAGTATTCTTAATTTCGTCAACTTTTGTTTCTCCAGCGTCCATGTCACCGCCGTTGCCATTATCATCATCGACAGTATCATTATCACTATCATCAATGGCCAACAAATTGTCGGCGATCTCTTCTTTCAATTGAGTTGCTTGTTCGTCCCTGCCATCATCACTGAACGTGTCATCATCGAAAATATAGCCGTCATCCTCGCTGTCAACATCATCATCACTGTCACTTCTTTTCCTTCGCATTCTTGCCAACGTCTTCGCGATATGTCGATAGTACTCTTCACGTAACCAATTATCAAAGTCTTTACCATCATCCAATTGATTTACAGCCAATTCTTCATTGTCATTCTCGTTTTTCATTACCAGCGCATCGTTGGCGTAATCAGCAATCGATTTTTCGCTGTCTCTCCTACTTTCATCATCTTCAATTTCGTTCTTCTTTGCTTTCATATCTGGTGGAATGCGCTTCGTTCGCCGTTCCGGCTTAGCGGCTCTATTCTTGGCACGTTCATCATCTGCGAAGATGTCATTAAGTTCATCCATTACTTTCTTATCGGTGATGGTCGGGTTGGGTCGCCGTTTCGTTCTTCTCTGAACTTTCGACGCTTTCTTCGCTGCTCTAATTGCAGTTGCTTCCTTTTGATTACTACCCACAACAGATTTGTTCGCTTCATTAGTCTTCAGTATTGATGTCTTGCTGTTTGCTCCATGCATTCTATTATCTTCTTTGGTGCTATTCTGCGACAACTGTAATGGTTGCTTTGCTTGAGAGGTGCTCGGTTTGATCATATCACCATTCGTCTTCATCTTACTCCTGCTGTCCGCCTTGACATAATCCTTAAGCAGTCTTCGCGTCGATTTGTGTTTTACTATCTTCTCAGTGTCCACGCCGTGGTTGACACTTTTGAGCGCTTCCGGCGCGGCACTCAATCTCGCTCCAAATGTCTTCTTCTTGCGCTTAATGAAGAGGGGTTTCGGCCCATGTTTGCTGCTGCTCCACTCCGCGGCCAGATTTCGCTTCTTTAATAAAACCACTTCATCAATGGGTTGCGACAATATCTGAAACAATTCAAAATTTCCGTGAAACGGTTAAAATCACTGATCACTGATCACACACATCAGTACTGACGATGAGTAGTGATTAGTGATCACTACTCAGTTCAACTTTTCATTCCTCAGATGAATTAGACTACGATCATTTCTCCGAACTCTATTTTAACTTTTTTTCATATTCATCAGTTCTTATTTAGTAGTTATTTCATATTTCGTATTTCATTGTACGAATATGTATGAATTAATTTTATTTAATATTTAGATGCTGGCAAAGCGCAAAGAAGACTTATGTGCCCATATATAAGCAGGCCCGTAAGAATTACTTATGAAAGCAACACTTTTCTGACTATTTCCTACTTTTCTCGCATCATCGCGATCACTCAGCACACGCAATATTTTGTTAGCCGTTGCTCTTTAGGTCGGCAGCATCCTGAGAATCCTGACCAATGTCCGGTTACGAATATGTAGTTACTTAGCATGTGAACATCGAAATAAATTATGAATTGGGCAGCTTACATGGAGTGGCGCATCGTCGAATTGTTCTGGCCGTCTTTTCATCGGTACCACGCCGACACGTTGTCTGTGGTAGACTGTAGGGTACCTGCGAAAACTGGATCGGTCACCATCACTCATTCCACGGAATGCATCGTGCGCCAGGAAGTATTGTCGTCTCTGGCGTACACTTTGTAATGCACTTTGCAAAGTCTTGTCGCCGAGATGGGGATCGCGGAATGGACGCGAAGATGAATGAATATCGTCGAGCGACAGAGCACAAACGACCGTTTGCATGGCTAGTGTGACCAATGTCAAGGCTACAACCAGGAACGGGAAGCTGGCGCTTAATCCCCGCATCTTGTCGTAATGCGTTGACGACAATGATTAAATGGGTGAACGACGACGAAGATGAGTCCCAGTACTTGCGAACGACTGAAATAATCGGGAAAGACATCAGATTATAGCCAGAGATCTCTGATCGTAACACATGCTATCAATTGATTTGATTTAGTTCGACAAATAGACCATCTCCGTTGTACCTATCTACTGATAGCTCTCTGAAATATATGCAGTACGAGACGATTCATGTTTGTATCAGTACTGGAATCAATTACCAACGACTGGGTGATTGTGTCGCGGTCAAGTGACCGAGTAATTCGCTATGCACTGTCCTACCAGGAAATGTCCGCTCTATACGTGCAAATCAAACTGAACCAGAATTGTCTTACCAGTGATTCCACGCGTCAATCAATTGATTGCCATGACTTGAGAAGTCGAAAATACAACAAGAATAAGAAAGATTCTCAGACGTTACAGAAGCTGACCGTCGCCACTGTTTCAAAGCATCTTCAGATAAAAAGGGCAAACCAGAGAAGTGCGGCGAAATGTGAGGTTGATCAATAATATCGATCTTCTTCGCCATTCTTAACCCAATAGGCGATTCGACGCAATATTCATGCGCAATTCTGATTATCCAACGCTTTTATGGGATTTGATAAATAACTAATTTCATTAGCTTTGCTATAAAATGTTTTTACAAAATACGTGCTTTATATAATTACATATATATTTAATTATATAAATAACGAGCAGACTCAATGTGGAAAATGTTCAGTAGGGTAAACAAATCAATTCGCTCATTTCAAGTCTGTCTGTCTAATTCGGAAACGTGGTCCTGAAGGGAAGAATCTCTGCCAAGTTCAGGTGTAATTCGCCTGTCAATGAATGAGACGCGTTCATTTTCATTGTGGTCGCAACGAGGCATCATCTGACTTACGCAATTTGCTTTTCTCTTTGCTTGCGCTGCTTAACGTTCATGTTGAGAAATCCACCTGAGAACAAACCAAGAACCTGTTGGGTGCAAGAACGAACTCGGCTGCTCTTACCTGTGGACGCATCTTTCACGTAAAGCAAAATTATACAAATTACAGCAACTGAAAACAGAAAGAAATAAACTAGTTAGATGTTGATTAAAATGGGAACGAGATCGACTTACGGCACATCCACATGAGAAAGAAGACCTCCAAGACAAGATAGCCCTTGTAGTCGACGATCGCACCCGCGACGTTGTTGATGACGGCGAGACCTAGGCGAGGTAGACGCGAGGTCACGATGCCAGTTTACTCTAATATAACGGACTGCGATTTGTGATGAGTTCTGTACTCACCCAGATTCTGTACCGACTGCATTATACCTGTGAAACAAAAAATTTATAGAAACGAATGTACAAACTGATGAACTCGGAATAAACTTACCATAAGCGGTTCCCAGTTGATGTTCGGGAACAACGAGCGCGACCATCGGCCTACGAATACAATGACAGCATTTGCACTGTGAATCATTCTGTCAATAAAATACTTACCATAAAGCACACGCCAACAGTGAGTAGCCCAGTCCCATCACCACCATCGGTACCTTGTAAGCATAACAACAAATTAATTATTTTAATCCATCAGGAAATGTTCGATAATCAGCGATTATTAATCATGCAAACAAAGTCGCTTAGCTGAAATCAAGGTGTAGAGGTGAAATTGGGGTGTAGCATACCCAAGGATTGATGAAAGTAAAAGTGAGCGCGGCATGGCAGGCCAGTGTAAGGACAGTAGCCACGAAAACCCAAACGATGTTACGACCTGAGAACAAACGGAGAACCAGTTGGGGGCTTACGATTACTTCACAATAAACTAAGTCCCCTCGTCTTACCTGTGAAGTCAACTAGAATGCCGAGCACCGGTGATACAAAAGCCGAGATCAGATACACGATGCCATCGACGGCGTTCGCTTCGCTTTAAAAAAAAAATTATAATTTTATGGAATAGTGAGATACGTCGAATAGAGGTGATTCGCAATTAATAATTACTTACGTGTCCGATATAACGTATTTCCGCTTGAAGAATGTACTAGGAAACAGAAAACTTCATTTTAAAAAATTGTTCTCACTCTTTCCTTCCACTCTATCTGTTCTTACGTTCCAAGAGCGATGAATGGAAAAATTGCGACATAATACGTAACACATATAAAACTCATCAACCAGAAAGATAAACTGAAATCCTTGACGTCGGTCAACCGTACTACTTCGCCCGTCTGACCCGCCTGTTTGTTCAATATTCTTTCAGCTCGCTTGTCGAAAACTGCTAGAATGAGAGCACATAATAGCGAGAAGACGCACGTCAACGACTAATCAGGTATAAGAAAAAAGATTAGTCATAAAGCTAATGGTAAGACAATCATTCAAACTCACGGCTAGAAACAAGGCATAGGCAAGGGCTGTATGGCCTTCGGCGAATTGATTGACGTATTTGTACAGAGGAACCATCACATTCATGTTCACGGTGCTGCCAACACGAGCAAAACTCAGCTGGAGACCGAACACCATGTTCAGTTCTTTTCCCATAAACCAACTGCAAGAGACAATCTCAGTTAGAATATATCTGTTGATCATCAGTCTGTTAGGTCAGTTACCTGACCGCATAGGTGTTCTGAGCGACCGCCAGTGACTCGCCTCCGATTCCGAATATGAAGCGTCCCAGTTCCATCAACCAAAATCTATTCACGAGAGCACCCATAGCAAAGACCAGCTGCCCAGCCAAGATGAACACGCTGAAGATGATGGCACCCATCCGGATGCCGAAGACACGGTCAATGAGAAAACCACCGAAAAAGGAGAGAATGACATTGGGCCACGAGTACCTGGTAAAATTTTTTATGTGATTAAAGTATTCTAGATCACGCTTTCAAAAATATTTACCATGAATACAGAAGTGAAAACTGAGCCGTATCGATGCTCATGTCGGAAGTGATGCGATCTTGAGATTTTTAGCGATTTCCCGAGACGTATAAATAGAAAGTTGTGCACATCAATCAAAACATTGATCAAAAACCATCATTCATCATTTCCTTATATGTGTCCGTATCTCGCCTATTGTGTGTGTATTTAGTAGCCAATTGCTTACTACCTTGAAGTGCCGCAGGACTCCAATTAAGCAACTACCCTTAGTGCCGAGGACCGATAGAGGCGTTTTAGTCCTCAAGTTTCAACAGGCCCAGACACGTAACCGAAGCTACGTATTGCGAGCTGCGGACAGCACTTGGACGTTGACCAATATTTACTCGCTAAGTGCTCGCTTAACTCGACTGAACGAAGATCTTCCTATCGGTCATTTAATAGACTGGGATACTGCCTAGTGTGCAGCGATATGAATTCTCTGTCCTTTGAACTGCGACTAGTAGCGACAGGAAACGATGCGCTAAAAAGCACAGTTCAGTTTACCCATACCTACCCAGTAGGGCTGCAGGATTGTCGTAGCAAAAGTAGCTACCTGAAAGCAAACAAGAGCAATTTAATATCGTACCAATTTCATATGTATGTGATAACGAGGGAAAACGAGCCGCAACAATCATGGACAGGATTGGGCTATCAGCAGTCATCGAACAACAGCAACAGGAGAACGACAGACAAAAATCTCCGCCAATAAGAGATTTAATGAGCACAATGCCTCGACAAGAGGTACGATAATAAATAATCGTATCACTATTGCGTACGGAAAGCAACTGAGCCAATTTACGGGCGAACATGGAATGCGAAAAAAACTGCGAATCGATCAATTTTCATTTGTTGCGGCTTTCGACACGCCAGAGGAGGAACAGTCGAGAGGGTGAAAAAGAGAAGCACAGTCAGTAGTTCGATAACAAAACGCGCAAAGGTGACCTGTTGATCAGGTCTTTCTTCTATTTCACTCACCGAAGCCCAAGAAGCACATGAACGCGAGCACCAGGTAGCGATGGAGGGCCTGACGAGGGTCGCACAACGCACATGTCCAACCATTCCCGGTGGTGGCCATGGTGCCGGCATGGTGACTCTCCTGGTCCTCGGCATCTTCAGGCCTGGATGAGTCGTCCCTGATGAGAGGCGTCTGCTCGGAATCGAATCGCTGGGTCGAATCCTTACCAGGAACGCCATCAGGAGCAGATGGACGACGAGTTTCAGCCATACCAAATCCACCTCTTCAGACCAGCTGATAAATGAATACTGACGAGTAGTTCGGTCCGATACCAGTATTTAGATTGAATATGAATACAGATACTTTTCGACGAGATTCAATACAGATACAGTACTAATACCTGCTCTCCAGAATTGATTCAATCAGATACCGATATAATACCTAGTATCGGATAGCACTAGTCTAAAGGTCTGCTGATCATCTGACTGATCGATTATCGATTATCGATTATCGATTGGGCGTTCCTGGTCAGCATTCCGAGCTGGTCTAGTGATTGTTTTGCAAACAAATACAGTTGGCAGTTGGCCCGGTTCTAAATCACTATCAGCCAAACTGATCTGATAGATTAGACACTGGTCTGG
>JAGGCA010003989.1:1686-12846 GCA_022876805.1 Osperalycus tenerphagus | reverse complement strand
CTGTTGCTACTGGTGGTGCCGGAGTAGAACAGAGGACGAAGAAAAAGTGGTGGTCGTCCTGGAGGACACCGAAGACGAAGAAGAATAGCAGCGGCACCGGAAGAAAAATTAAAAGTATCGATGAACAGCAGGAATTGAAGCAAATAGCCAACAATGAAGACGAACGACAACAAGATGACACAAGTGAGACACATTTACCATCCATTCCATATATTATATCTGAGTCCTTACCTTACTTCCCTTCCTAATTACTCTCGTCAATTTTTCTCCTCCTTTTCTCGTCGTCATCGCGATTTTCAGCATATATTTATTATTCATATCTTCATTGGATTTTTGGTGCACTTCCGTTTCATTTTCTTGTACGACTTCTTGACTGCTGGCTGGGTGAGTTTCTTCTCTCTTTTTCTCTGTTTTTTTTCGTAGGGTAGCGACCGCCGGAAGTGTCTCTCTCTTTATCTCCTCTATTTCATTATTTCTTTTTATCCACACATTTAGTTGAAGGCGATAAATTTCTATACCGTATTGCACTCGCTTTATTAAGCATTTATCGACGAGAAGAATTGGAGATGAATAGGAAGAAATCAGTGAAAACGACGACGAATCACGAAGATGAATCAGAAACAGGAACAAGTCGTTATCGACCATCACCTGGAGAACATGATAGACACGATGGACAGCAGCCTGGACACGATGGAATGAGAAGTAAGAGGAAAGAGAAGGAGAAGAAGCAGAAATTTAGTTCAGTGGATAATGAACGAATGCTATTATTATGTGCGCGACTTGATAAAATACAAACTGTCGAGAATCTAATCGGTGATGGTGAGTCTTTTAACATGGAAATAGTCCACTGCTCTCAGTCGATTTCGTCTCATCTCTATTCATCTAATCTCTTTTTTCATGTAGCATGTCGTTTACATCATATATCAGGATCACGAATAATGAAACAATTACGTAAAGCACATAAACCTAATGATGATGATAATGATCTACTCAAACGAAGTCTTCCTCATCTTCCTCATCGTCATAATCGGGCAACAGTCGAACAACAACGACAACAATCAGGTCCATGTAGTAGTAGTGGTAGTGGTGAAGGACGAGACGAATTGTTACGCATGATTTGGAGATCGGAGATGTTGGAGAATGTTTGCATTACATCTCATATTGCACCACGATCATTACTATTGAACAACAAACTCATTACTGATGGTCTATTCATGACTACCACAAACATGAGATCATCACCACCGTCATCATCATCGAATGCCGTCGATCACCGTCAAGGTCAAGTTACCGATGATGTATTTCATTTACATGCCGGATTTACACTCATGGATACACTCTGGTCATGGTTACCGTATGTGTGTCGTATTATCCTTACTAGAGCCTCTACTCTATTAACTATACGATTTCACGCTCATGTGTTTTGTTGGCAGTGAATTTGTGACAGTTAAAGAAGCTCGTATAGCATTTAATTCACGTCAAGGTGCGTGTGACAAAAAAATCGTCCAGGTTTTCTTTTTGTCTTGTCCTTCGTTCAGATTTATCCTTTTCTCTTTTTCTCCTTAGATGGTTATTCATTACAGACATTCTTCACTCGCGTTGATCCATATGAAGAAACCATTCTACTAATTAGGTGAATGAAACGAATGAATTGAACTCTGATCTCAGCAGAATTATAATCTCTCTTACCCGAAAACTAAATTCTCTCTTCCAACTGTCTTCCGCTTGTAACAGGAGTGATCAGGATGATGTTTTCGGCTGTAAGTCTTTGTTCGTCGCCTCTCCCCCAATCCTTTTGATTAACCAATTTTCGTGAGGTTTTACGTAGTCATCGAATTCATCGATGACTTAATAACTTACTCCTGGTCTCACTTCCTGTTCCAGGTTTCTGTTCCACATCGTGGTCAAAACGACGACGACATGCTGCAGTCGGCCGTCAACAACAACCATCTACACCGACACGTCAACAGTATCATCAAAATGACGACTACACCACAAGTACATGGACATCACCGTCGTCATCATCGATATGGTTTGGTAACGGTGAAACATTCTTATTTACACTCCATCCTGGTCCGGTTGAGTGTTATAAATGGATTGGAATAGATGTAGATGAAGATCATAATCAACAGTTCTTCATGTCAGCTACATCACAATTCCTGATCGTTGGCGGTGGTCTAAGTAGTGATAGTGATAAGAGTTTAATTGGTTACGGTTTATGGTTAGATGGTAATAATTTGGAACGTGGTTCATCGATGAGATGTACGACATTTAATAATTCACCATTATGTCGATCATCATCATCTAGCGATGGTTACTTCAAATGTAACGATATTCAAGTGATTGCATTCGTGTGAAATAAAAATATAATTCGTTGTTGTTGTGCTGATCACAGATAAAAAACTTGTGTCTAATTGATGGCAAGCTGTCGGCCACGGCATCGAGGCTGGACTGCGACGCTGATGGCGTACTCTATTTCTGAAGAGTTGAGACATTCGCTAGAATAAATAACGGCTGATAACAGCGTATTGCTGAATTTTATTTGTAGACATTCATAATTGGCGCCTCTTGACGTGCAGATCAGCTGCAAACTGGCGAGCAACAAGAGTCCAGTTCGACACCCATTTCGCTTGGCTGCGATTATTGGTCTTGTTTAACTAATTACGAATGGCCACTCTCGAAGATAAAATTCTTGGCGAGAAGCTGCATTACTACTGCAGCAGTTCGGAAGATGAGATCGAAGATGAGAACGAGGACAAGACGCGCGGTAGTGGACGATCGACAATAAATGAAGCGATCAGGGACAAGGATACGTCTTCGAGCAATGTAAGTGGTCCGTCCTGGTCGATATCCGCAGTGTAGTTGATATTATTGTTGTTGTGCTGATGTAGACTGGACCGAAAGGTGTGATCAGAGACTGGCAGAGATACAAACAACTCGAGACTGCGAAGAGAGAGGAGAACGAGAGGGGCAAGACCAGCGAAGAGGAGCAGGTTGACGAAACTCTTCTCAATCCAGACGATGAGTTTCTGCAAGAATACATGCGAAAAAGGATGGAAGAAATGATGAACGAGCTCGACCTTAACACACCTACTTTCGGACGCCTCATTCAGCTCAACAGTGGCAGTGAATTTCTCGATGCCATCGACAAGGAGAAGAAGGATGTCACCGTTATAATTCACATCTACAGCGAATCTGTTGCTGGATGTGATGCTATGAATGGGTGCTTGAAGTGTTTGGCTCAGGAGTATCCCCAGATCAAGTTCTGTTTTGTTGAAGCGGCATCCGCTGGCATGAGCAAGCATTTCGTACGTTATTCAATTGCTTGTGTTTCGCCGTTAATTTCGGATTTGGTTTGTAGGAGAAGAGCGGAGTCCCAGCTCTACTGGTCTACAAATCTGGCAATCTTTTAGGTAATTTCGTTCGTTTAACTGACGAATTCGGCGACGATTTTTTCGCTGTCGACGTCGAGAGTTACCTAATCGAGTAAGTTGGTATTAAATACGAACAACAGGATGCAGTGCTGACCATTGATTACAACTGTTTTCAGACACGGGTTTCTACCAGATGCCAGCTTGGTGCCAAATCTAGTAAAGAACGAGCGACGAGCAATTCGACAGAGCACGATGAATGACGATTCTGATAGCGACTTTGGCGTAGATTGAGTCCGGTCCAGTGTAAATTAAGTGTGAATGCATTTTGGGTGAATTACGTGGATTATTTATTGTGATATCAACTTTTATGTATAGTGTTTTATAAGATTTCATTGTTATTCAGGACTCGCACACATATGATATACATGTATATGTTCTGTGTTCCATGCATACTAATATTCCGTATAACTATGAAATTCATTCTCCGTATAACTGAAACCATGAAACTCGCGCAAAGATTTGACTAATCGCCAAACATGAAATCCATTTTTATCCATTCCTTTTTTCTCTTGTTAACGATGTCGCTGCTTTTGTTCTCCTCTGTTATTGATCGATCGACTGCTTCACTAATTATGTTCAGTAGACCGTCGTTATTAACGCAATAGAGCGAAATTTCGCTAATGAACGTACACGATTGTGAAGTGTTGCCATCGAGTACGCATGAACGACTGGGCTGTGCTACTCGATATCTGATTTTTCGATAGGAAGTTACTCGTTATCTCGGAAGTGTTCGTCTTTGAAAGCAGAGTGTGGTGTCTTCGAGTGCCCATTTACTTCGTTGCCGTCACCTGCATTTTGCAACTGTATTTTACAATATGCAACGTCAAAGAGTGTCGAATTTGTACCGTTTACTACGTCCTTTGGAAGTCAGATTTGATGTATGTGAAGTTAAGATTACGATAACTGTTTGACTTGTGGCTTCCTGAGGGATCAACAAAGAACGTCTTGAAAGAACTAAGAACAAAAAAGCGTACATTGTTCAATTAGCTATAAATAAAGGCGTTTATCACAGACACTTCGTGCACTTCAATGAATAGCTGCACTTAATGCGTTTGACTAGATGAGATTTCGCTGTTCTGACGGATGTGCATGGCATATGTAATAACGATTAAGCACTACCATTGCATCTCGTTATCGATCGATTAGATGGCTGTATTGCGGAGCAGGTTAAGTGCCGTAATTGCACAGAAGACAGATTAGCATCGTTGTGTTTTTAAATCGTTGTGCTCGTGTCTAGCTCATTTCGCATTCAGTTGACATGTATTATCGTTAAATAACGAAATTGGCGCACTACTAAACTTTGCCATTTACCATTGTCCCTGCTAGTTTTAGCTGGAATGTGAAAGCGATGTGGGAAAGCCATGGAGGTCAGAGGGGATCAACAAGAGCAGGCACAAGATTGGTGAACAAAAAACGAATGATTGCATTTCTTATTATAGTGTGATGTGAATGGGACGTGCTTTGTGCGACATCCGAACAAGATGCTCGATCTGTTCTCAGTCTTTTCGCCGTTGTCGTTATTAAACCTTTGCGAATCTAAAAAAAACTGCGAATTTGTGCTGAGCAAAATCTGTGCGACTCATAGAAGTAAGAAAGTCTGACACTTTCAATCAGATCAAGATGAAGTGAGAAGCAAGAGAAAGCGGCACGCAGAAATGTTACCAACCTGAGTTTTTTGTTCTTCATGTGCTTATAAATACGCTGTGCACGCAAAAAATTGTTGAAAGATTACCGCGCATCAAACACGGAACGATTGATGTTTGTCTAGTTTCGGTATTCCTCTGTGCCCTACCTGTGCGGTGTGAAGAAATTCTATTGAAATACACTGTCAGCTGAAGATTGATTTTGTTGTCTCGACAATATCGATCATGCAGTGACGTCTTTGTTAGTTCTAACTGTCTTGAAAAAAGAAGTGTTGATGAATTAATCTAATTCACAATGAATATGCACAACACTTTGCGCTAATGAATGCATCGCAAGGCCAATTCCGACTTGTCATTTGCATGTTTATAAACATGCAGTACGTTGCACCATCATTGCTCCTAATTTACGCATCAAGTTGCTGCTCGCTACATTGTTGAGCAACGCAACGCATCAAGTTTGATCATCAAACATTGATGTCCTTTCTCTAATCGATTTGATACTGGAAGCGTGGAACATGCGAACATGTCAAATTCACATGGACACGATTGCAGTAAAAAAATCTGATTATTGGGGATAAGCGGATCCGTGTTGTTGAACGTCTTACGACACGCATCAGTGCAACGCAGGTTATGTGACATTAGGGAAAGAGTCACCGAGAGGATTGCGAGCTGCAGTCTGTAACCAGAAACTACATTGATACAGCAATATTAGTTACCAGATACATATTTAATAGATGACATTTCGAGTACCCACATTTGGCCAACTTTCGCACAAGTTATCTCTAACTTGGAGTTGCATCTTTTTGCTGCACTCACGTCTCGTGCGATAACCATTCGTGCAAATGATGTTTCCGTCGCCAACCTTCTCAAATGTCTCTGCGGTGTTCCAGGCATAACCTGAGATAGTCCATTCGCATGGAGCAGAAGAAAGACATTTCTGCTCAAAGCTCGTGGTTGAAATATGGCCTGATCTGTATGCTAATAACAAGTAGCAAAACCATGCCTCTTCTACTGGCCATTCTGCCATGAACTGCACTCATCGCGGTCTCTATTTGGTTAGAGAGAGTTGACGAAACAAGAAGAAAAACAGCATAGAACTTATGCAAGAGATAGCTTGTTAGAGAGGTTCAGCAGTACTCTGGCGGGCGTCGATCGATGTCGGCTGGCATTCATGGCTGTCGCTGTCGTGCCTGGTGCATGCCGCAAGAGACAAATGCATTAAGCGAAAGAGGAATGCATTGCGCAAAATCCCGATGCCAGTAAGGTTCCAATTGAATGAGATACCGAATTCGGCGCTCATCAAAAGCCCAGTTTCGTTCGCATCTCAGGTGCTGGTCAGCTATTTTCGTCCCATTTTTTGAGCGCTTTTTCGTGTTCGTCTGTCGCATAACTCTTACATGCGTGCAAGTAGTTTCCAGCAACATTTATATAAGGTGATAATAGTTGGAAATCGACTGTCTTCTTCCACTACTGTCGAAGTCGACCAAACCTAGCTGTGCTCTGTGTCTTGTTCTGGCTTGTTCTTGTGCTGTTATTCACTTGTAGATGGTTAACTACCTGTTTTATTACTTAACTTCTTATTGGACTTATAACGGACAGTCTTCGTTGAAGCAATTCCATAGAAGTCGTTACTACGGTGTGATCACCAATATGTGATAAACTGTAATAACTACATTACTGATTCTTTGGGACCATCGCGTTCTGTTCACTAGCGAGAAGAAACATCATTTATCAACTGCTTACAGTTACCTCATCGTCAGATTAATCAATCAAAACCTTGCACGATGGCTTTCGCCATATATCTGCACCGCAATGAATTCCGACCGGAAGCTCCAGAAATTCTTGACAAAAACATTTCACCAGATGCCAAATTTACCTACGTTGATTTCGTACCTTCCATCATAAAGCGATCGGGAACTACGATATCGTGCGAAGTCGAATATCACAGCTTCAGGTAGGTAACTTAACATTGTCATTTTGTTGATCACCACACCGTCCCACTGTTTCCCGTAAATGAACATTTGAAGATGTAAACTAATCGAAGATATCCAGGCAACGCATGCAAGAACCTTGCTTTTCTTTCCCAATCGGCATTCGCGCTAGTTTGCCCTACTTACAATCGTCTATTGTTCCCTGCAATGTCATGCAAATTTTTTTCGTCTAATTACTGACACTTTTGCATTTCTTTGTCCTCTTCGCGTGTTGTCCATCTGTTGATACAGAGTGATGGTTGACACTGCCAATGATTGGTTAGCGAAGAATAGCGACTGGCAGTGTGTCACCTGCGAAACGGTCATGCTCCTATTCAAATATAACGATTGCGGTGTCAACAGTTATTACGAGTTAAAGGTGTGTATGTCGAATTTGCATTAATGTGTTAGCGTGACGTTCATTACAGTTGTCATTCTCTAGCCTGACGACACCTGCTTCTACATCTACATGAACGAAAAGAACAACGTGCTCAAAGCGTTGAGGTACGATCTAATTTTTTTGTGAAGCCACGTAATTAACTTGTTTCACTCATTTATTATGCGCTTATGGTCTGCTTCAGTATTCAAACTTTATGTTTTTTAACTCTATTTCTGCCTCTGGAGCGTTTTTTGCATTGTTTACCGTTCTAGTTGTTTGTCCACTTTTTTTTCTGTCAGTTTGACTAGCAGTTGTGATAAATGAATACCAGCTGAGCAGATCCTGCTCTTTTATCATTTCATCTTTCTCGGAAACCTCGAGTGAATGTATCAGTCAAATGCTGTACAAATACAGAATCTGTAGTTATTACAGCTCATACTGCATTTGAATTTCCTCTATCACTGCAGGTTATGGTTAATACGTCGCGATTTTTTGGACAAAAGTGGTTACCAAGAGCCAATAATGCCAACAGTTTTGAACTACTTCGACATACTGCCGGGCTACAGGGACGATGCGGAATCGAAGTTCGAAAAACTAGATCATCTTGTGGACAGATGCAACACGATATTGCGCGAAGGACACATCAAGGGGCGCATCATAACCATTGAAAGCATGGCATGCGAAGCATCAGCGGACTGGAAAATTGACACCGAAGTCTCGTTATCATCGATTTCGACCAAATACGTATTCATCTTGCGAATATTTTTCGAGGAAGGCGAAACACCATGCGATGATCAAATAGGTAGGTGACTGTGTCGGTTTTTCTTTGGCGACATTGACCACCATCGAACAATTTTTCACATCTGTGCGTTCGATACACACACTGCTGTGATGGGTTACCAGCTTACACCACTATTAGTTTGGTAGCACAAATGAAAGTGCGAACAAGTACTCGTGTCTTGGAGCTTTTCATAGATTGCGACAATACACAGCAACTCCTCGCTATTTTCGCACACGACAGCATGCATTGAGTCGTCCGTTCAAATCTCCAAGCAATTCGGCTAACACATGACTTTGACGGCATTCCTTCCAGATTCACCAGTTTCTCAATTCTTCTCTCTCTCTTTCAGGAATAGCTGACTTCTTGCCGGAACACATCTCCGGTGGTGGCTTCTGTACGTACACAATTAACCGGTCATTGCATGCACTGTACTAGCAGAATGATTAATTATTCTGTACTGCTATTTATGTGCAGTTAAGCGACCCAAGTTCGAATCGTTCGGCGAGGTGATTAAACGCGCATCACGGTGGCTTACACAGAATCCTGAACTGAATTTCCGCAACGCACAATCGATTGACATCAAGATGAAATCATGTAAGTCCAGTAGACATGTGAAGATATTGGCCAGGCTGCCAGAGCGGGCCAACAATCTCATTATATTAGTCAGACGCACGGTAGTACAGTGGTTTCGTCTCCCTGGAGTTCTATTTTCATGAATGTTGTCGCACTATATCTTTCTGACTCGTTGCCATTTCGCTTGCTGTCATAATCATTCTGTTTCCGAGTTGTCAAGCTGTGTATTGCACAAATTCACAGTCAAATTGCATCCATTTTCTGTAACGAGTTGTGCGCTCGATAAAATTTGTAAGCATTTTCTCGATATAGCGAGTCAGCGGTTGAATGTTTGAATGAATAATGCAACAGACATGTATTTACTACATATGTATCTTGTTACGTAAGCAATCACTTTTCATATTTGCCCGTCTCTATCAGTGACAGCGATGGACACTCGTCTTCTCTCATACACAGAGCATGGTGATTATATGTATGTAGAATGAGGAAGTGCTTCGCTTCCTTCAAAATGAATGAATGCATCATTATATGGAATCTGATTGTTATCCACGAATAGACGCATATTTCGCCTCGCGTACACGAAACGCACATCGTCGGCGGTGAGAGTCGCCGACGAAGCCTCTACGTCATCTTCAGCACCGTCAGTAATCTCTTCACCACCGACACCTATCTACTTGTCAACAAAAATATTTTTGCCAACCAAAAAAAGCGATACCATGACTGACCTAAAGAATAGTCTGAACGAGTGGAGCAAGAGAGCGGGTAAGTGTAATCGAAAATTATATTTATTTACTAATTCGCGGTGTATTTGCAACTTCGTTAATGTACTGCTATGAGCGCGATTTCAGTCGGTGGCCTTACATTACAGAATACTCGTTGTCAGCAAGTAAGTCGGACTCGAATCCGAACGTTGGTGGTATTCAGGCGCGAGTGAGGCCAAGGATACTCAGTGTCGAGACAGTGGAACTGTTCGCGAGAGAATTTCGCGATGATAACGAACTAGAGAAGGCCGTCGACGATACATTTTTGTACAACAGGTAATTACTTAATTTGGTTCGGCTCTTTTTGTACGATAGTCTTCTTCGCATACCATTCGCACTTCTTGTGCAACAGAATCGGCAACAAGAACGCGTACATCTACATGGCGGCACGTGTATATTTCGATCTCGGTCATCGAGCCATCAGCAGGGCAGCTTCGAATCAGAGTATCAAGAGGAAGGTGTTGAACAAAGATAAGGACAAGGGCAGCGAGCCGACGACACCAACCAGTTCGAGCAAATCGTTGGAACAAATCGAGCAGACAGGACAAGCAGACAGTTGAGTTGACCACATCGTCAATAATACGTGCATGCCACTCATTTCTTGTGATAAAATTTCTTCGATAATTCTCGTCATTATGGCACAAAAAGCTCGATACTACAGTGCGTTTGTTCTCTAATTTTATCTCACTTACCTGTTGCAATTAATTATTATTATTGCTGATACCTTTTACGGTTAGCAATATACTTAAATATACTATTTTAATTGAATTGCGACGTCTTTGAGTCCCAGACTGGGACGTGACAGTGAGAGTCGCTTGTATCAATTCGATTACAAATGGTCACCAATTACTTGAAATCTATGCACCTTGTGACATAAAAGTGACGATACCCGAATCCAGACCAAAGCCAAGCCAAACCAAGCCAACTCATGCCGTGATCCGAACACATTCATTATGCATCGCAAATCCCTCGACGTGTTACACATAACTATTCTATTTAAATACGAGACTTATTGTATGTATTTAAATTAACCGACTATCATGTCGTTACTACTGTAATGTAAGATAGCAGGAGATGTGAGATAAACCGCCAACGTTATCTGAGTATTAAATACTAAATGCTAATCAAGCACACAACCAGATTCGTTTCGGTTCCGTTTTGAACTCTCAGCGCTCTCTTTTCACTTGTCTCTTAACGTGACTTGATTCCAACTCGCAGCGTGACTTCGCCATAGTGAGAATTTTGTTGCCTCTTTCGCTCGGTGTCCACGTTTGATTCAACGAGTACTGCTTCAACTGTTGGCCGTTATTTTCACTCTTCATCGATTTAGAATTGTTTGTGAACGGATGAGCGACTGCTGTCAAGTAGGAAGATCAGATCGAGGAGACGCGAAACGATGACGGGGAGATAGGTGAGAGACATGCTGAGGGATGTCATGGAGACACTCTGGGATCAGATATGCCGAGAAGATGTGCCCAGAAAGGTGAAGTCTGCCAAGCTATCCGTCATGGAGAAAATGATGAATGGACTCAAGAAGGTTGTTGAAGTGCTCGGATTGGAGAGAAGAGACGAAAAGAAGTTCCGGTTGAACGCCTGGCGAGACGAGATGCCCGTTCACG